>PVKP010035983.1:0-22817 GCA_004027715.1 Plecturocebus donacophilus | reverse complement strand
AAAAAGAAGGAAGTGATAGAGGCCTGAGTTTGCAGAAGCCTATTCTTGATCCACTGAGCTAATGGCATATCTGGGTGAGGCCTGCGTGACTATTTACGAGACTATTGTCTCTTGAAGTTCCCGTTTTGGGCTGGTTTTATGACTCTGTTTACCTGCATTCACTAAATCCCATGATCGCTCACATGTTACTAGAAAAATGTTACCCCTCAAATTATTGCTCCCCTTGATGTTATTTACCGTAACTGTAGTCATTGATAAGAGGATAAGAATCTTTATAGGATAAGAATCTTTTGTTTGTTTTGGGTTCAGCGATCTTTAGATAAACCTGTATGCTACCCCCTCCCATGCTTACTTTGTAATTTTCTGTTCCCTCCTGATAAAACTTTTGTAATGGGACCTACGACAGTCACTGTATGAAAAAACACATATAAGCTCTTGCGCACAAAGAATAAATCGCTGATCTGAGCACAGCTCATTTCAGACCTCCAGACCCATTTTTCTCTATCTCTCTTTTCTTCCGCGCACTCTCTTTTCCAGGTATTAGGACCCTCTTGCTGGTCAAGAGACCCCCGGCAGACGTGCCGATCTCACGGACCCCAACACACACCTACATGCAAACACACATGACTCACATGCATATACACATGCACACACACACTCACACTTGAGCACCCATACACACGTGCACACACATGCACACACGCACATGTATGCACACATGCACTCACACGTGTTCACACATGTGCACACATACAGACACATGCACACACCCACACATGCACACGCCCACGTGCACACGTACATGACTCACATGCATACACACATGCACATACATATACACATGCATACATACACATGTGCACACACGCACATGCACACACAGCCTTGCACATAGTATAGAATTTACACTCTTGTCTGTGCCCAACCCCCACACCTTGCTCCGCAGACACCCTTCTCTTTTCTGCTTCCCCACACACCAAGCTCCTTCCTGCCCTGGGCCTTTGCACTTGGCTTACCTCTGCCTAGAAAGCTCTTCTCCCAAGGTCTTCTGTGGTGATTCCTCATTCCTCCTATGTCAGCACAGAAGTCATCTGCTCTGACCACCCTGTTTAAATAGCCCCCGGCCTCTAGTCAGTCTCTACCTTATTTACTTCCTTCACAACAGTTGCCTCAATCTGAGGTTACTTGATCCATTCCTATATGTTAGAATTTCCTTTGTCTTCCTCCACTATGACATAATCCCCTTGAGGTCTGGAGCTCCCTGCATCTTACTTGACTTTGCTCCCTCAGTGCCTTAAACCACCCCTACCACACATTAGGTGCTCAGTTAATATGAGTCTAAAGACTAAATTAACAAACCATTGAATAAATAAGGTAGGGAGAGGGCTGGGCAGAATGGCTCACACTGGTAATCCCAGCACTTTTGGAGATGGAGGCAGGTGGACTGCTTGAGCCCAGGAGTTTGAGAGCAGCCTGGGCAACATAGCGAGACCTCGTCTCTACAAAAACAAATTTAAAAATTAGCCCCGCATGGTGGTGTGCACCTGTAATCCCAGCTACTCAGGAGGCTGAGGCAGGAGAAGCGCTTGAACCTGGGAGGTGGAGGTTGCAGTGAGTTGAGATCGTGCCACTGCACTCCAGGCTGGGTGATCAAGTAAGACTCCATCTCAAACAAACAAACAAAAATATGGTTTCCTTCATCAGTGAAAACACACCTTTCCTCGGGCCTGGCGATGCCCAGATCTACCTAAGCCATACTATTTCATTCATATCTCCTTCATTTCCCGTGCTGCTACCTGCACTTTCCTTGCCTAATGCGCTTATCTTTTAAGGTCACAAGGGCAGAAGGCAGTAACAGTGACGCGCTGGTGCACACCCTGCTGTAGAGGTGGAGCCTGCAGTCTTGTTGGCAGGCTGCCCATGGCCCTGGCACTGTCACACCTGACTTTGGCATAGCACGGTGCCCAAGAGCTGGGGATGATCACACTCTATGGTACAAATGAGGGCTAGGCTGGGGCTTGGGGTGCAACAGGGAGACGGTGGCCAGGCTCCTTCTCACATAATCACGGTCAAACACCAAAGAAACCACGCTGCAGAACACCAGAATACAGCAAAATGTCAGTTTTATAATCCAAATGAGAAACAAATGATTGACAGAACAAACACAAGGTTATAGCAAGCTCGGAGATGTTCACAGCTGATGGATCTGGGTAAAGGCTATATGGATCCTCTTTTTATGCAACTTTCTGTGAACTTGAAATAAAATTCAAAATTTAAACAAAAAATGCAAGTATTCACCATCTCTAGGTGGTAGCAGGGATCGCTTCCTTTGGCAACTTTTCTCTGCTTTTCAAATTGCCCATGATGAGTGAGTGTTGTCACTATCATCAGAAAAGATTATTAAGGGCCGGGCGCAGTGGATCATACCTGTAATCCCAGAACTTTGGGAGGCTGAGGTGTGCAGATCACCTGAGGTCAGGAGTTCAAGACCAGCCTGGCTAACATGGCAAAACCCCACCACTACTAAAAATACAAAAAATTTAGCAGGGCATGGTGGCAGGCACCTGCAATCCCAACTACTCGGGAGGCTGAGGCAGATAGAATCACTTGAACCCAGGAGGCAGCAGTTACAGTGAGCCGAGATAGCGCCCCGGCACTCTGGCTTGGGCAACAAGAGCAAGACTCCATCAAGAAAGAAAAAGAAAAAGAAAAGAAAAAGAGAGAGAGAGAGATGCTCTTGGGGGTTTCGGAGCAGGGGATGGGGCTTCCAAGAAGGGGAGAATTTGCATCAAAGCTACTGGGGCCAAGCCAAAGTAAATGTCAATAATTACTTCCAGAGTCCCCAGATCCTGCCTGATGCCTTTTGACTTAATGGCTACTTGGCTGCAAATGAAAAGGAAAGCTAGAGGAAGGGCTGAGATTGTTAATGACTCCCACAGCTGGTTTTCCTTAGGCATGTGATTCCCAGATGTTCAGTTCCCAAGTCAGAAAGATGTGAGTGGAATGAGCAGGTGAAGAGGAAGAGGAGGGCATGGAAGGCGGGAAGGAGAGCCAAGCAGAGCTGAGAGGCCAGAAGCAGCCAGGTGTGGGAGAAAAGAGGCCTGAAACCACAACCTGCTGGTGCTGCAGGGAGGTGGCCTCGGGGCCAAGAGGGGCAGAAACGGCTGCGCAGGCAGCGGAACCAGCACACAAGGCCTTTTTTAAGAAGCGTGGTACAGGCCGGCTTGGTGGCTTATGCTGTGATCTCAGCACTTTGGGAAGCTGAGGTGGGTGGATCACTTGAGGTCAGGAGTTCGAGACCAGCCTGGCCAACATGGTGAAACCCCGTCTCTTTTAATAATACAAAGAGTAACCAGACATGGTGGCATGCACCTGTAATCCCAGCTACTCTGGAGCCTGAGGCAGGATAACCTCTTGAACCCAGAAGCAGAGGTTGCAGTGAGCTGAGATTGCACCAATGCACTCCAACCTGGGCAACACAGCAAGATTCCATCTCAGAAAAAAAAAAAAAAAAAGTGCGGTAAGATACATAAGACATCAAATTCACCATTAAGTATATTCACAGAATTGTGCCACCATCACCATCATCCAGCTCCATAACTTTCATCATCTCAAATGGAAACTCCGTACTCATTAAACGTCAACTCCCCATTCCCCCTACCTCCACCCTGGGTAAAATGTCACCTGTTTATAAAACACACAGGATAGCATCTACCTCATGCCTGCAGGTATGAGTTTACAATCACTAATTCTTTCCTGTTTTTTGCTTTTTGGGTTTTTTTTTTTTTGTTTGGAAGGAACAAATTAAAGTTAAGCTGCCCAATTTTATTCAACCACCACTCAGAAAGCAAAGTAAATCATTTGTCAAAATAATTATTGGACAATACAAAACTAGTCTAAATCTGAAATTTATAAATTAAAATTATGATTATATAAAACAAGTTTTGGAATAGATGCCAAATTTTTCAGGTCCAAGAATGATCCTTTCACCAGTTCCCACTATTCAGATGTTGTTGACATGTTGGCGCTGCAAAAGAGAAAACAAGTTATAGGGGGAAATATCTTACTGACTGTTTGTTATCTATCTAGGGTTGACTGTTTTAGCCTGAAATGTTTGGCTTATTCTCTTAAGAAAACTAAATCTCCTTAGGGAGATCACGTGGTCAGGAGCTCGAGACCAGCCTGACCAACAAGGTGAAACCCCATCTCTACTAAAAATACAAAAATTAGCTGGGTACGGTCGCAGGTGCCTGTAATCCCAGCTACTTGGGAAACTGAGGCAGGAGACTCACTTGAGCCTGGGAGGCAGAGGTTGCAGTGAGCTGAGATTATGCCGCTGTACTCCAGCCTGGGCAACAGAGCAAGACTCCGTCTCAAGAAAGAAAGGAAAAAAGGAAAGAAAGAAGAAAGAAAGAATGAAAGAAAGAAAGAAAGAAAGAAAGAAAGAAAGAAAGAAAGAAAGAAAGAAAGAAAGAAAGAAAGAAAGAAAAAAGGAAAGAGAAAGAAAGAAAGAAAGAAAGAAAGAAAGAAAGAAAGAAAGAAGAAAGAAAGAAAGGAAGGAAGGAAGGAAGGAGAGAGAAGAAACACAAAACTACATATTCAAGGACAGACAAGTTCTTGGGTGGTGATTTTATACATTTAGCCATCAGTGAAAATTGTGAGTCTAAGTTCAGTGAGGAACACTTAAACATTTCATGTACTGGACAAGCAATTAATATATCCCTAGTCCTCAATATATTACTGTTAAATGAAAATGTTGACAAATAGTAGTCTGGAGCCATAAAAAATGATTCTCATTATCTTTAGAAAAAGCAACCAATTCAGTTTTTCCAGAACAAGCACAAAATAACTTTCTAATGGAAGACTGATTCTTCTTATTAAAGGTGCAGAGGAGACTAAAGTGACAGAAACAGCATTCTAAATTGCTGTCCTCTTAGCAAACACAGATATCAGTCATAAAATTGCCCAGAAGCCCGTAAATCAGCTCAGCGATCATAATGAAGACTACGCTTGGAGAGAGAGCCAAAAGCATATTGACAAAGCTCCTTTATCAGATAACAGAGCGCGCAAAGCAGAAACACAATTGCTAGTGTGCACACACGTTAGCCAATACTTTGCTTTTGAGCAACGCAAACTCCTCGTGTGCAAGGCATGAAACAGCCCCTGGTGCATGTGGGGTTCAGATATGAGGGAAAAACGCTGCCTGGCTTGTCGCCTTGTTTCCATGCCAAAGCATGATAAGAGGCTTTTCATTTACAGATTATTTACTTGGTGAGTCATGTGCTAGAAACGGCGCTTCAGGACCCGTGCCAGAGTCGAAGCCGCTGTGACTGAGCAGGGAAGAGCTTTGCTCTGCCAATAAAAGAGGTTGTTCCTCACACTGCTTTATTCACAGAGAAGAGTTAATGGTCAACAGAATGCTTCTGGACCCTGATTCAGGGTTAAAGGAAGTCATACAAAAAACAATACAAACTTCATTTAATCGTGGATGAGCTCAATGCACAGCTTTTGAGCCTGCTGTGAGGAAACACAGGTGGTGTGCAGGTCATACACTTCCAGTCGCGGATGACAGAAATCCAATTTCAAGTGGATTACACAATAAATGGAACCAATTATAGCATTTGTGGTGTCAGGGCTCTGGCTCCGGCTCGCTGCAGGTGCCTTGGCTCTGTCCCCCACCTTGTGCAGCCTTCTTCTCAGACCAGCATGTGTGGTAGAAATATCGATACAGCAGCGCCAAGCCCACAGTACACCCCACCTATCTAGACCAACAGAGAGTCTCTGAGTCCCACGATTCCCAGGAACGTCCTGAGGTTCACATGGATTAGACTGGTTTAGGGCACATGTCCACTCCTGAGCCAATCACTGTGTGGCGGGAGTGAGACCCACTTCTTGCTCCATCCCTGCCCTGATGGCAACAAACAGCAAAGCAGCGACAAGGAGGGAAGGGAGGGAGGAAAGAAAGGAGGAGGGATACAGAGGAAAGAGGAAGGGAAGGAGAGAGGGAGGAAGAAAGGAATGAAGATCTCATGGATGTGAGACCATTATTAATGCTTCACACACCCTCTTTAAATTTAAAATCATTGACGAAATTGTAGTTTTTCTTTTTTATTACAAATTGATGATCTATGAAGGTGCCAAATGTCCATTCAGTGGTCTGTGGTGTGAAAACGTTGAGAAAGTATGCCTCAAGATGCTAACATCTAAAAATACCCTTTGTCCTCTCTGGCTCTGCTTCTCCTTCGGGTCCTTCATCCCGCCCCCTTCTCAGTCTGATTTCTCTGTTTGTACAAGGACTTGACACCTGTCCCAGAAGGGCACCCTCAGCCCCAGGTCTCCCGACCTTCCAAGTCTGACAGCCAAGGCTAACCTATGAAAACTGCTGCCTCTCGAGTCTAAATCTCCAGGAAAGAGAATCTGTTGGTGCAGTCTGCTTCAGGCATCCACTCTGGGACCAACCAGGAAGGCTTCGGGGCCCACCAGTGTGGGTAGTGTGAGAACGCTCACCTGTTCAAACCCAAAAAATAGACTTAGAGACACTGAGAACTGCAGAAGTGAGACTTTCAATGACAGTCTTGCAAGATCTGGCGTCTGGCAGGCAGACACACCCAGTACAGCTACAACAAGCAATTTATCCCCTAGTGAGCAAGTCCCGCCCCTGGTTCCTCATAGGCTGAGTCCTATGGGGTCACAATCTTCCCAGATATCGCCTATTGATCGTTGGGTTGGGGCTTTTAGGTGTTTACTTTAGGGTTGTCTCACTGCATTTTGTTGTAGCCCATAATGCATTGCAATTATAGTCAGCTCCGGGGCTCTTCAGGTATTTGATGTATGACCCAGGTAGTCAGGCAAGCTGATAAGAATAGATAAAGTGAGCTATTTTGCAGGCTAGTAAACTTTCATTCTAAACTAAACTTTTTGGTTCAGGTGAGGGTGACTAAAAAGGGCCCCGACAAGCAAGTGTTGGCTATTAAAGCAGGGGCCTAGGGCTGGGTTTGGTGGCTCATGTCTGTAATCCCAGCACTTTGGGAGGCTGTGGTGGGTGGATCACCTGAGGTCAGGAGTTCAAGACCAGCCTGGCCAACATGGCAAAACCCCATCTCTATGAATAATACAAAAGCTCAGCCAGGCATGGTGGCAGGCACCTGTAATCCCAGCTACTCAGGAGGCTGAGGCAGGAGAACTGCTTGAACCTGGGAGGTGGAGGTTGCAGTGAGCAGAGATTGCACCATTACACTACAGCCTGGGTGACAGAGTGAGACTGTCTCAAAAAAAAAAGGGAGCAGGGGCCTAGTGTATCCTGCCCTTGTACAGTTTGTGGGCCCATGCCTATTCAAGGCACTTTGTCTCGGAAATGGACCACCGTATACGGTATCTTCTACAGTAGGAGAGAAGCTTGAAGCAAAGGGGACATTGCCTCCATAAGTACTTTAAAGCATGTCTACAAATCCTTTGGAAGACATCCTGACATCCTCCAAATGTACCTTGTGAAGACGGCTCATAAGGGCAACACAGCCTAGGTGGAGCAATGGTGAAGAGTAGCTCTCAAGCAGACCACGAAGAATTAGGAAAAGCCCCATTCCCTGGTGACAGCAGGAGAAAGCTGGCCTGACACGACTCCAGAGCTGGCGGCACCTCTGCGTCCTGACAGAAGTCTGGGTGGCTGCCAAGCTGAGTCATCCAGGAGCGAAGGAAAACCACCCACCTGTAGCTAAGCCCAAGCCTCACGCCCCATCACCTGGGCTGGATCTGGTTCTCTTGCCAGATCTGTCGTATCTTTATTGACTCTCTTAATAATGGCTTCCATGGTTGGAAATCATTCATTACTTTTGCTGCCTGAAGCTGAACCATGAATGAGGCAATGAGACAGGGAAAAAGCGTGGTCCATGTTAAGACTTGAGCTCATCCTCTTCTTCTCTCCAACGCTAGTCCTAAGCTCCTGACTCCACACCCGGATTAGCAACAGCTGCCATCACAAAATCAACTTTTTTTTTTGAGACAGAGTTTTGCTCTTTTTGCTCAGGCTGGAGTGCAATGGCACAATCTCTGCTCACTGCAACCTCCGCCTCCCCAGTTCAAGCGATTCTGCTGCTTCAGCCTCCCGAGTAGCTGGGATTACAAGTGAGTAATACCATGCCTACTCATTTTGTATTTTTAGTAGAGCCAGGTTTCACCATATTGGCCAGGCTGGTCTCAAACTCCTGACCTCAGGCGATCTGCCTGCCTTGGCCTCCCAAAGTGCTGGGATTACAGGCATGACCCAAAATGTCATACTTGGCTTACAAAATCAACTTTCTAACCTTTTAACATGACCTCCAGACATTAATCAACATGCTTGTGTGGACTGCAAGCCCACTTTTCTCTTAAGGAATTTGCATCTCTCTCCTTGCATAAGAAGGAAGTATCCAGTGATGGTGAGAAAAACATGGCCTTTGGTATCAGCAAGACCTGGGTTCACACCATAGATTCCTCACTTAGTAGCCATGGAGTCTCAGGAGGCTAACTTATAGGAGACTGATTCTTGATTGGGAAATTTGTGATAATCTCCCATGAGGATTAAATGAAAGACCCTAATATCAAATGCCTGACACATAGTTGAACCTTAGATGTTAGCCTTTTTGCCCTCCTTAGAGGCAGGATGAAAGCAAAACTTCTCCTGAGTACAAATGCCCCTCCTTTGATTGGGCTTCGCTTTACTGAGTCATGGATGCTGTGTTTTCTTTTACAAATGGAAGGTTTTTGGCAACTCTGCATTGAGCAAGTGTATTGGCACAATTTTGACTTAGCGACGGATGAATGAAATACACTCTCACACCCAGTACAATGATTTGAGTGAGCTAGGGATGGTCATCAACTGCTTTCAGAGGGCAGTTGCAGCTAACCAACCACCGCTCGCTGCTCTTCCTCACATTCATTCAGTATAGATTTAATAACAGAGGTTCTAAGTCAACAGCCTTGTGGATAACTAACATGGTTAAAAGAGCGGTTTTACAAACGATAAAAGGGCTTGGTTCCCAGGCCCAGAATAAACACCATGAACGGGGCTAATTCCCCTTACACCTCTCCCTGAGAGGGCCACCCAGCACAAAGTTTACATGAGCAAACAGTTAGAGACAAAGGAATGTGGGGTAAACAGACTTAATTGGGGAAGCTTTTATTATTATTATTATTATTATTATTATTATTATTATTATTATTTTGAGACAGAGTCTCACTCTGTCACCAGGCGCCAGGCTGGAGTGCAGTGGCAATCTCGGCTCACTGCAACCTCCACCTCCCAGGTTCAAGCAATTCTCCTGCCACAGCTTCCTGAGTAGCTGGGACTACAGGCACGTGCCACCATGCCCAGCTAATTTTTGTATTTTCAGTAGAGACGGGGTTTCACCATGTTGGCCAGAATGGTCTCGATCTCTTGACGTCGTGATCCACCCGCCTCGGCCTCCCAGAGTGCTGGGATTACAGGTGTGAGCCATCGCACCCAGCCGCTTTTTTTATTCTTAATCTTTACTCTATGACCGAAAGCTCTAAAGTAAGAACTGGCTGCCTTCAGCCGGTCTCACTGAAACCTTTTGGCCTTCTAAAAGTTTGAGACTATAATCTATAACTTCCCTATATTTCCCTTAATATTTTGCCAGCCACCCCTAGTGAATCCCAGCAAATGGTATGTACTCACTTTCGGGTCTCTGTGTCACGTTTTGGTAATTCTCACGATGTTTCAGATTTTTTCATTATTATTATATCTGTTACGGTGATCTGTGATCAGTGTCTTTGATGTTACCATTGTAATTGTTTTCGGGTACCACAAACCATGCCCACATAAGACAGCAAACTTAGTTGATAAATGTGTTGTGTGTGTTCTGACTGTTCCACCAACAGCTGTCCCCCGTCTTTGTTCCTTTGCTCTGGCCTCCCTATTTTCTGAGATGTAACAATATTGAATATAGGCCAATTAATAACTCTACAATGGCCTCTCAGTGTTCAAGTGAAAGGAAGTGTCACATGTCTCTCGCTTTACATCAAAAGCTAGAAATGATTAGGCTTAATGAGGAAGGTATGGCAAAAACCAAGATAGGCTGAAAGCTAGGCCTCCTGCGCTAAGCAGTTAGTCAAGTTGTGAATGCAAAGGAAAAGCTTTTGGAGGAAATTAAAAGTGTCGCTCCAATGAACACATGAATGATAAGAAAGTGAAGCAGGCTTATTGCTGATAGGGAGAAAGTTTGAGTGGTCTGGATAGAAGATCAGAGCAGCCACAACACTCCCCTAAGCCAAGGCCTAATCCAGAGCAAGGCCCCACCTCTATTCAATTCTGTAAAGGCTGAGAGGGGCAAAAACCTGCAGAAGAAAAGTCTGAAGCTAGCAGAGGTTGGTTCATGTGGTTGAAGGAAAGAAACTGTCTCCATAACAGAAAAGTGCACTTTCGGCTTTCGGCTCGGAGGAGACCAAGGTGCAACTTTCTTCAGTCGTCCCGAATCCAGGTTCATCCAACACCAGCCGCCTCCACCATGCTGCCGAAGTGCGACCCCAGTGAGATCAAAGTCATATACCTGAGGTGCACCAGGGGTAAGGTCAGTGCCACTTCTGTGCTGGCCCCCAAGATCAGCCCCCGGGTCCATCTCCAAAAAAGGCTGATGATGACATTGCCAAGGTACCGGGTGACTGGAAGGGCCTGAGAATTACAGTGAAACTGACAGGTCCAGACTGAGGTGGTGCCTTCTGCCTCTGCCCTGATCATCAAAGCCCTTAAGGAATCATCAAGAGACAAAAAGAAACAGAAAAACATTAAACACAGCAGGAATATCACTTTTGACGAGATCGCCAGCATTGCTTGACAGATGCAGCACCAATCTTGAGCCAGAGAACTCTCTGGAACCATGAAAGAGATCCTGGGGACTGCCCAGTCTGTGGGCTGTAATGTTGTTGGCTGCCACCCTCATGACATCATAGATGACATCAATAGTGGTGCTGTGGAATGCCCAGCTAGTTAAGAAGCACAAATGAAAATATTTCCGTAAAGGATCATTTAACAAAAACAAAACATAAAAGTGCAAGGTGAAGCAGCAGGTGCTGACGGAGAAGCTGCAAGTTGTCCAGAAGATCTGGCTAAGATCATTGATTAAGGCAGTCACAGTGAACAACAGATTTTCCATGTAGATGAAATAGCCTTCTATTGAAAGAAGATGCCATGTAGGACTTTTACAGCTAGAAAGGAGAAGGCAATGCCTGGCTTTGAAGCTTCAAAGGACAGGCTGACTTTCCTGTCACTAGCCTCTCCTTAGGGACTAGTGCAGTTGGTGACTTTAAGTTGAAGCCATCCCTCATTTACCATTCTGAAAATCCTAGGGCCCTTAAGAATGATGCGAAATCTACTCAGCCAGTGCTCTAGCCTAGATGACTGCACATCTGTTTACAGCATGGTTTGCTGAATATTTTAAGCCCACTGTTGGTATCTACTGCTCAGAAAAAAACATTTTTTTCAAAACATTACTGCTCATTGACAACGCACCTAGGCACCCAAGAGCTCTGTTGGAAATGCACAAGGAAATGAATGTTGCTTTCCTGCCTGCTAATACAAAGTCCATTCTGCAGCCCATGGACCAAGGAGTCCTTTCAACTTTCAAGTCTGGATCTGGACAAAGTCAATTGAAACCTACTGGAAAGCACTTATCATTCTAGATGCCATTATGAACATGGAAGGAGGTCAAAACATCAACACTACCAGGAGTTTGAAAGGAGTTGAGTCCAACCTTTGTGGATGACTTTAAGGAGCTGAAGACTTCAGTAAAAGGAGGAACTGTGGATGTGGTGGAAACAGCAAGAGAACTAGAAGTAGAAGTGACACCTAAAGATGTGACTGCATTGCTGCAGTCTCATGATCAAACTTGAGTGAATGATGAGTTGCTTCTTATGGATGGCAAAGAAAGTGGTTTCTTGAGATAGAATCTACTCTACTCCTCGTGTGATTTGAATTAACAACAAAGCATTTTAAATATTATAGAAATTTAATAATAACAAAGCATTTTAAATATTATAGAAATGTAGTTGATAAAGAAGCAGGTTTGAGAGAATTGATACCAATTTTTTTTGAGATGGAGTTTCACTCTTATTGCCCAAGCTGGAGTGCAATGGTGAGATTTCGGCTCACGCAACCTCCGCCTCCCAGGTTCAAGCAATTCTCCTGCCTCAGCCTCCCAAGTAGCTGGGATTACAGGCACATGCCACCACACCTGGCTAATTTTTTTGTACTTTTAGTAGAAATGAGGTTTCACCATGCTAGCCAGGCTGGTCTCCAACTCCTGACCTCAGGTGATCCACCTGCCTTGGTCTCCTAAAGTACTGGGATTACAGGTGTGAGCCACTGTGCCTGGCCTTGACACCAATTTTGAAAGAAGTTCTACTGTGGGTAAAATGCTATAAAACCGCATCATATGCTACAGAGAAGTCTTTCATGAAAGGAAGAGTCAATCAATGTGGCAAACTTCATTGTTGTCTTACTTATTCATTTACTTATTTATTTATTTTTTGAGACAGAGTTTCACTCTTGTTGCCCAAGCTGGAGTGCAATGGTGTAATCTCAGCTCATGCAAACTCTGCCTTCAAGGTTCAAGTGATTCTCCTGCCTCAGCCTCCCAAGTCACTGGGATTACAGGCACTTGCCACCATGCCCAGATAATTTTTGTATTTTTAGTAGAGACGAGGTTTCACCATGTTGGCCAGCCTGGTCTCGAACTCCTGACCTCAGGTGATCCACTTGCCGGGGCCTCCCAAAGTGCTGGGATTACAGGCACGCACCACCACGCCCAGCTAATTTTTGTATTTTTAGTAGAGACAGGGTTTCACTGTGTTGGCCAAGATGGTCTTGATCTCCTGTCCTCATGATTCACCTACCTTGGCCTCCCAAGGTTCTGGGATTACAGGCGTGAGCCACCATGCCTGGCCACACCCGACATCTTATCTGTTCAACCAACATTTATTGAATGCCTGCCTTGTACACTGGCAAGGTGACTAAGTAGTCCAACATTGACCCTGCACTCCAGGAATTCACAGTCCTGGGTCTCCATCCCATTCTCTGAACTAACCAGTAAAGGGATGTGGTGTAGCAGTGTCATGCGCTTCCCAACTTCTCAGAGGTCTTGGTAATTGTAAAACTTTGTCAAAGATGACCAAAAGAAGAAGTCCCATTTTCTTCTCCCTGAAAGGTCGCAGCAGCAGTATTCTCCAAAGGATTCCAGCCATTTTCCCCTCTCCCCTCATGCCCTTGCTCACTTGATTCTCAATTCCTGGGAGAGGCTGGACTGGCTCTGGAAAATGGAAGGAGAGTACAATAGAGACCAGCAGCTGGGTCGGGTGCGGTGGCTCATGCCTGTAATCCCAGCACTTTCGGGGGCCAAGGTGGGTGGATCACAGGTCAGGAGCTCAAGACCAGCCTGGCCAACATCAAAAACCTCGTCTCTCCTTAAAATACAAAAATCAGCTGGATGTGGTGGTGCGCACCTGTAATTCCAGCTACTGGGGAAACTGAGTCAGGAGACTCATTTGAACCTGGAGGCGAAGGTTGCAGTGAGCCAAGATCACACCACTGCACTCCAGCCTGGGCAACAGAGCAAGACTGTGAGACAGAGAGAGATAGAGACCAACAGCTGTAGTTCAGGACCATGAACAGCACCAATGGGTGCCAAACAGGTGAGTCCTATCACAGAAGACTCTGATAAGGTCTTCTCACCCTGTACAAGAGCCAGTCTGAGGGCAGAAGCCCCCTGCCTCTCATAACTTGGGCTCTTCCTGCTGAAGTAACTGGATTTTTCACTAGAGGTTATGTTGTGAACTGTTACAACCCTCCCCTCCAGGCTGGAAGATGGGGCTGAGAACCAAAAATACCCAGGAACACTTTCCATTTGGACCCAGCAGTGGAGAAAGGGGAGTTCCCACTGTTGACTTCTGGGAAAAGCAGATGTAAAGAGACCAGGATCTATAGATTTGCCCAAGAGCAATTCCTAAGCCAATTCACATGGTGCTTTCCTGCTTTAAGCCTCAAAAACCAGTCAATGACATTCACAGAAAAGGGGTGCCCTGGCAAGGGAAGCCCAGAGCCAAGCTTATCCTTCTCTGCTGTCTTCCTGTAGCTCATCTTTCCTGCTGGCTTCCTGTGGCTCTTCCTTCTCTGCTGGCTTCCTCGTCTCTTCCTGTGGCACCTGGAAGTGCTGGCCCCCTCTCCTCAAGACTGTTTTTATAGCAATACATGGCAATCCTGTTCTTCTCATAGCAAAACTCCTCTACTGACTCTTCTCCCTCCTAATGCCCCACTCAAGGACATGAACAATGCAAAATCTGGGGCCCTCCGTTTGCCTTCTCTCCATGGTCCTCTTTCCTTTCTGTCTCAAGCCTCAGGTCTCAGTTCCCTGTCTTTGCCTCTAAAATGTGCTTTACCATACCAAATTTCTGGCGAGATAAAAGATCTCTAAAGAAAAAAATTGTCCAGGGTGAAAGAAGAACTTGAAAGGATTTGACTTCTATCGTACCGGATGCAGTTTATCCTTTGGATCAGAAATCAATATATGGTGCTTTCTCTCCCATCACCTGAATATAGGATTCCAGGTAGACGTGGGAGTGGCTCTTCTCACTGCACATCTAATAACTTGCTTGCAGAATATTTCTTCCCATCTCCACAGCTCTGAGCTCTGCAGGTTTGGAGGTCATGGTCATGGCTCCCAAGAGAGGAATCCTTCTGCCAGAGAACACAACTACAGCTCCATTGAATTGGATGTGGGTCTTCATGTCACTGAGCCAATAAAAGAGAGGGGTTACTATACTGCCTGGGACGACTGATCCTTATTACAAGGAGAAATTGGGTTGCTGCCACACAGTGGAGGTAGGGAGGACCACATCTGAACCCCTGAGGATGCTCTGGGATGCCCCTTGGGACTTCTGTGTCTAACCATAAAAATAAGTGAAAAACCATGACAGTCAAAAAAGGCAGGACCACCAAGGATCCAGACACCTCAGGATGAAGACTTAGGTCACTTCATAAGGCAAAGAGCCCTAGCCAGTTGAGAACAAAAGATATGTACAAGGAAGAGTAGAAGAAGGAATTGAAATGTCATCTGTAGCCATACTGCCAATTACAGAAACAAGACTGTAGCAGTTGTAAATATTGTCTTCCTTGTTTGCTGTGTTTGTGTGTATGTGTTTGTATATGTTAGCCACTTTTTTCCTTCTTCCCTCCCCCTTCCTGTTATTTATTTTTTCATAAGTTTTGTTGGAAGTTAAGTTTCCAATTCAGTATTTAGATAATAGAAAATTCAGCCAGCACTGTGACTGGATCTGAGGGGTTATTAACATTGTCCAGTGATGGATACAATGGCTGTTGAAATTTTTGCATCTCCTTATTCTGGGGAGAGACTGAGAATGTCTTCATTTGCATGAAGGATAGCTGCATTCTGTTAAGTGTAAACATAGAGTTGTCTTTTTCTTTTCTTTCCTTTTCTTTTCTTTTTTCTTTTCCTATTTGTCACCCAGGCTAAAGTGCAGTGGCACAATCTTGGCTCACTGCAATCTCCGCCTCCTGGGTTCAAGTGATTCTCCTGCCTCAGCCACCCCAGTAGCTGGGATAACTGATGTGCGCCACCATGCTCAGCTAATTTTTGTACTTTTACTAGAGACAGAGTTTCTCTATGTTGGCCAGGCTGGTCTCAAACTCCCAGCCTCAAGTGATCTGCCCATGTCAACCTCCCAAAGTGCTGGGATTACAGGTGTTAGCCACTGCACCCAGGCTATCTGCTTGTTTGAAAGTCAAATGTGTATCTACAAATGCTAAGAAGCCACAAAGATGGATTACGCCACTTATTAAGCTTCTCTCTCTCTCTGTCTTTGAGACCAGATCTCACTCTGTCACCTAGGGTATAGTGCAGTGGTGCATTCATGTCTCACTGCAGCCTCGACCTCCTATGCTTGAACAATCCTCCCACCTCAGCCTCCTGAGTAGCTGGGACTACAGGCATATGCTGCCACGCCCAGCTAATTATTGTGTTTTTAGTAGAGATGGTCTTTTACCATGTTGCCAAGGCTTGTCTCCAACTCCTGAGCTCAAGTAATTCACCCACCTTGACCTCTCAAAGTGCTGGGATTACAGGGGTGAGCCACTGCACCTGGCCTACCCTGTATTATTTCTGTCTTAGTCTGTTCAGGCTGTTATAATAAAATACCATAGACTGGACAGCATATAAACACAGAAATGTATTTCTCACTGTTCCAGAGGCTGGGAAGTCCAAGAGCAAGACTCTAACAAATTCAGTGTCTGATGAGGGCTCCCTTTCTGGTTCATAGAGGGTGCCTCCTGGCTGTGCCCTCTCATAGCAGACACAGATCATCTCTTTTGTACCTCTTCTTATAAGAGGTGCTAATCTCATTTATGAGGGCCCCACCCTCATGACCTACTCACCTCCCAGTGCCCCATCTCCTGATATCATCTCATTGGAGGTTAGGATTTCAACATAGGATTCTGGGGGGAGACATAAACATTCAGACAGTAGTAATTAGCTCCCTTCCCTTTGTTTGAGTTTGTTTTGCTGCAGTTTTTTTCCTAACTTCTTGAGATAGATGGTTTGCTCATTAATGTTTAGTCTCCCTTGTTTTCCAGTGTATGAAATTAAGGCCATCAGTTTTTCTCTAAATACTATTTTAATTGTATGCCACAGTTTTAATATGTGATAATGTTATTATCTTTCAGTTTAACATTTTTCTAATTTTCATTATAATTTTGTCTTTAATGGATTGTATAAAAAGTGAACATCTTCATTTCCAAATGTACCGATAATTTATTTTTTGTTGCTGAGTTATAATTCATACAATATAATCACAGAAGGTGATCTGTATAATTTTAATCTTTGGTATTTGTTGAGACTTGATTATGGCATAATATATGGTCATTTTCCACAAATCTTCCACAGAAGTTTGAAATGAATGTGTGTTATCTAATTCATATGCAAAACATTCTATAAATGAGCTTTCAATCAAACTTGTTAGCAGTATTGTTCAGATCTTTTATACTCTTATAGGGTTTTTTCTGCTTGATCTATCAATGATAGAAATATGTTAGAATCTCCCATAATGGTGGTGAATTTGTCAAGTTCTTCTTGCATTTCTTTTCTTTTTTCTGTTGAATCTTGCTGCATTCATTTTAAGGCTATAAGATGTGTACAAGTTTTGAATCAGTTTCTCATCTTGGTGAATTCAATTGGTGAATTTTATCTTTACATACTCTCTCTATCCTTAGTAATGACTTTTCTCTAAAGAATATTTTATCTGGCCAGGCACTTTGGGAGGCTGAAGCGGGCAGATCACCTGAGGTTGGGAGTTCAAGACCAGCCTGACCAACAAGGAGAAATTCCATCTCTAATAAAAAAAAAAAATTAGCCAGACGTGGTGGCCCATGTCTGTAATCCCAGCTACTCCGGGAGCTGAGGCAGGAAAATCACTTGAACCGGGGAGGCAGAGGTTGTGGTGAGCTGAGATCGTGCCATTGCACTCTAGCCTGGGCTACAAGAGTGAAACTCTGTCTCCAAAAAAAAAAAAAAAAAAAGAATATTTTATCTGATGTTAATATCATAAAACTTGCTTTTTTGGCACTTTAAAAAATCTTTTTATTTTCAAGCTTTCTATGTTCTTTTACTTTTAATACATCTGTTAGAAAGTTAGATAGGGGAGAGGTCATCCATTTCGAAAATCTCTGTCCTCTATCTGGTGGGTTTAGTCCATATGCCTCTGGGATTATTGTTATTTTTTTAACTCACTTCTATAATCTTATTCTTCTTTGCATTTTCTTTTTCATGCTTCTTTATATCTTTTTTTTAAAATTGGGCTTCCTTTATTTGTTTTCCCTATTCCTATTTGCATTTCTGATATCCTGTACTGTTTTAAATTTATATGCTCAATTTCTTTTCTTTTAATGATAACCTTTGAGGTTCTGCATACATATGTAACAAAGTTTAAAATTAGTATTTTATTCTACCCCCTCCTGAAAAATTAAAGACCTTAGAATGCTTTCCCACTAATTTACTCCTTCTTGAATTATATGCCATTGTTTTTCAATATTATATTTTGAGTCAGAAGTTTTATTGCTCAAGTTAAAGGAGCAATTTTGGCTTTGTAAGTCTTTCTCTGTTGCCTATCTGCTTTCCGTTTATTTCATTTTCACTCTTACCTTTATTATTTCCTTCTTCCTCCATATTTTAGGTTTAATTTGTTCTTCTTTTTCAATATAATCAAAATGAAACCACAGATCACTGATTTCAAACCTCTTTCCTTTTCTAATAACAGCACTTAAAGCTATAAATTTTCCTCTAAGAACTGTGTTAGCTGCATTCCACAAATGCTGATAAACCTAAAAGGAAAACAGAAAACAATAAACAATTAGAGTTGGAGATTTTATTGTATTTATTTATTTAGAGACTAAGTTTTGCTCTTGTTGCCCAGGCTGGAGTGCAATGGCACAATCTCAGCTCACTGCAACCTCCGCTTCCCAGGCTCAAGAGATTCTCCTGCCTCAGCCTCCCGAGTAGCTGAGATTACAGGTATGCACCACCATGACCAGATAATTTTGTATTTTTAGTAGAGACAGAATTTCTCCATGTTGGTCAGGCTGGTCTTGAATTCCTTGGCCTCAGGTGATCCGCCTGCCTCAGCCTCCCAAAGTGCTGGGATTACAGGCGTGGCCACCATGCCTGGCCAGAAGTGGAGATTAATACTCCATTTTCAGTAATTGATAGAACAAATGGATAAAAAAAAAATCAGTAAAGATACGGTAGATTTGAACAACACTATCAACCAGCTTAATCTAAGTGACGTTTGTAAGGCAGTGCATAAAAAAACTATAAAATATACCTTTTTTTTTTTTGAGATGGAGTTTCGCTCTTGTTACCCAGGCTGGAGTGCAATGGTGCGATCTCAGCTCACCGCAACCTCTGCCTTCTGGGTTCAAGCGATTCTCCTGCCTCAGCCTCCCGAGTAGCTGGGACTACCATGCCCAGCTAATTTTTGTGTTTTTAGTAGAGACAGGGTTTCACCATGTTGACCAGGATGGTCTCGATCTCTTGACCTCGTGATCCACCTGCCTTGGCCTCCCAAAGTGCTGGGATTATAGGCGTGAGCCATCGCATCTGGCCAAAATATACCTTTTTAATTTAAGTGTACATGGAACATTACGAAGTTCAGACATACGCTGGGACATAGGATGTCTCAATTAATTTTAAAGGATTGAAATCTTATAGAGTATATGCTCTTATTAAAATGAAATTAAATTAGAAATCAATTAACTAAAAGATACCTTAACATATCCAAATTTGGAAATTAATATCTTTAACCACTAGAACCTTTCATTAAGAGTCATCATACTAGTTAGAAAGTTGTTAATTTTATCAGTGAAAACTCATTTCTGACCTTAAATTTACTTTTTAGCAAACCTGAGGTGTTATTCTAGATATGATAGCAAAAGTGGTCCCTGCCTCTGAAATCTGCCTCCAATATGATGCCAGCCGACCACTGGGACACACTGTCTATGATGAAGTGTTTTAAAGTGATCACAGACATTGTGATAAGCATTTTCTAGTTCTAAAACGAGAGTCTGTTGGTGTTAAACTCAGTTTTTGTCTGAGAGTGTCCTGAGGTGGATAAGGAGGTGCTACTTGCTTCCCCCACTCTAAATTCTGCTATGTATTGCTGTATTCATTTTAAGGCTATAAGATATATAATTATGACATCAAAAGTACAAGCAATCAAAGGAAATTAGACTAAAGGGGCTTCATCAAAATTCAAAACTTTTGTGTGTCAAAGGACACTGTTAAGAAAATGAAAAGACAGGCCAGGTGCGGTGGCTCATGCCTGTAATCACAGCACTTTGGGAGGCCGAGGTGGGCAGATCACCTGAGGTTGGGAGCTCGAAAGCAGTCTGATCAACATGGAGAAACCCCATCTCTACTAAAAATACAAAATTAACTGGGCGTGGTGGTGCGTGCCTGTAATCCCAGGTACTTGGGAGGTTGAGGCAGGAGAATCGCTTGAACCTGGGAGGCGGAGGTTGCAGTGAGTCAAGATCACACCATGGCACTCGAGCCCAGGCGACAGTGTGAGACACCATCTCAAAAAAAAAAAAAAGAAAAAAGAAAAGGGTAAGAAGTTAGCCTAGCCCTGGTGATTAACAACTAGAAGGAAGGTAATTCCTTTTTTTCACAGTCTACCAGCTGATGCATTGCATGGGGTTATGACAAGGTCTGTTGAGGGAGACGCCCACTGAGATTATAGAAACTAGTAACAAGCGAAAATAGTTCACTTGAAATGTTCACCTGAAGAACAGGTTAGAGAAGGCACTACTGTAACTGGCTCAAGTCCAGCTGCTCGGTGCTCACAAGTCAAAGCATAAGGCTAGCAAATGGAATAAACAGCAAATGGAGATGCTAGCAAATGGAATCTAACAGCAATTATTAAAAGAATTATAGGCCAGGCATGCTGGCTCACACCTGTAATCTCAGAACTTTGGGAGACTGAGGCAGGCAGATCACCTGAGGTCAGGAGTTCAAGACCAGCTGGGCAACATGGTGAAACCCCATCTCTACTGAAAATACAAAAGTTAGCTGGACGTGGGGGTGCGGGCCTGTAATCTCAGCTATTCTGGAGCCGGAGACAGGAGAATCATTTGAACTCAGGGGGCAGAGGTTGCAGTGAGCCAAGATTGTGCCACTGCACTCCAGCCTGGGTGACAGAGCGAGACTCCATCTCATAAAATAAATAAACAAATAATAATAAAAACACATCCTTATTAGGTTAAGAGAATTGTTTATATTCTTAATTTTTTTGTTTTTTAATCACAAATGGAGGTTGAATTTTATCAAACACTTTTTCTGCATTTATTGAGATGATTCTGTGGTTTTTCTCTTTTATCTTTTAATTTCATTTTCTAATCTATTCTAGTGTACTGTAATACAATTTGGTCATGATGTATTATCTTGGATTCAGTTTACTGAAATTTTTGGAAAAGACTGTTCTTTTCCAAAACAGTCTTTAGTTGGGATAACAAGCAGATTACGCCAACTTCTTAAAAATGATTAGAGAGTGTTGGTAATTTTTCTACTGACTGGAATGGTTTGTATTTGAAAGCATTCATTTCTTAAATGTTTGATAGAACTCTTCTGTTTAAAAAAAAAAAAAAAGTCTAGTCCTGCTGTCTCTTTGATACAAAGTTTTTTTGTTTTTTATTTTTTTTTTTGAGTCAGAGTTTCACTTTTGTTGCCCAGGCTGGAGGGCAATGGCTCGATCTCAGCTCGATGAAACTTCTGCCTCCCAGGTTCAAGCAATTCTCCTGCCTCAGCCCTCCAAGTAGCTGGAATTAGAGGCATGTGCCACCATGCCAGGCTAATTTTGTATTTTTAGTAGAGATGGGGTTTCTCCATGTTGGCCAGGTTGGTCGCAAACTCCTGACCTCAGGTGATCCACCCACCTCGGCCTCCAAAGTGCTGGGAATACAGGTGTAAGCCACTGCACCTAGCCAATATGAAGATTTTTAATCACAAACTCCATAATTTTGTAAGTCGTTTAAACATTGTTTACATTTAAAATGTGTTAAACATAAAATTTGTGCAATTTGATTAAAATTATTGGCATAAAGTTGCACCATATTATTACATTTTAAAAATTTATTCTTCGAGGAGAGAGATCCAAGATGGCCGATTAGCAACAGCTCAGGAATGTAGCTCCCAGTGAAAGCGCAGAAAACGAGTGGACACCGCACTTTCCGACGAATTTTTGTTGCCCACAGACCGGGAGATTCCCGGCAGAAGAGCCACACGGGTCGCCAGTGCGACTCTTTTGGCCGGGGCGGCTGTTTTGCCAGCGCCCCAGCGCGGCGCTTCCTGGTGCGGAGTATACGGGACGGACGGGCTCGGCTGGTCCCATCCCCACAAGGAAAACAGCAATCGGAAGCGCTGAGGACTGAGAGTTTCACAGCAAGCACAGCGAACCTGGGAAGGTCCGGCTCTGTGGGGAACGGGCATCCGCCAAAGGAAAACTAAGAAACAGAAAAAACTTCATCACCGGGTGGAGAGAGATCCAAGATGGCCATGTAGCAGCAGCTCAGGATTGTAGCTCCCAGTGAAAGCGCAGAGAGCGAGTGGATGCTGCAATTGCAGACGAATTTTTGATGCCCACAGACTGGGAGATTCCCGGCGAAGGAGCCACACGGGTCACCAGCGCGACTCTTTTGGCCGGCGCGGCGCTTCTTAGTGCGGAGTGTACGGGACTGGATGCCCTTTTAGTCGGGCTCGGCCGGTCCCATCCCCACAAGGAGAACAGCAATTGGAAGCGCTGAGGAGAGAGCGAGCACAGCTGAACCTGGGAAGGCCCAGCTCTGTGGGGAAGGGCGCCCCCCGAAGGAAAACTAAGAAACAGAAAAAACTTAATAACTAACAAGCCGGACGTCCACTCAGAGACCCAATCTGAAAGTCGGCAATTACAAAGACGACAGGTAGATAAATCCACAAAAATGGGAAGAAACCAGTGCAAAAAGGCTGAGAACACTCGAAATCAGAATGCCTCTCCTCCTACAGGGGATCGCAGCTCCCTTTCAGCAAGAGATCAAGGCTTGACGGAGGATGAGTGTGATGAACTCACAGAATCAGGCTTCAGAAGGTGGATAATAAGAAACTTCTGTGAGCTAAAAGAACATGTTCTAACCCAATGCAAAGAAACTAAGAACCTTGAAAGAAAATTTAACGAAATGCTAACGAGAATGGACAACTTAGAGAAGAATATAAGTGAATTGATGGAGCTGAAAA
>PVKP010035982.1:0-22816 GCA_004027715.1 Plecturocebus donacophilus | reverse complement strand
TTCTTTTCTTTAAGGATGTTGAATATTGGCCCCCACTCTCTTCTGGCTTGTAGGGTTTCTGCTGAGAGGTGTGCTGTGAGTCTGATGGGCTTCCCTTTGTGGGTAACCCGACCCTTCTCTCTGGCTGCCCTTAGCATTTTCTCTTTCATTTCAACCCTGGTGAATCTGACGATTATGTGCCTTGGGGTTGCTCTTCTTGTGGAATATCTTTGTGGTGTTCTCTGTATTTCCTGAACTTGAATATTGGTCTGCCTTGCAAGGTTGGGGAAGTTTTCCTGGATGATATCCTGAAGAGTATTTTCCAGCTTGGATTCATTCTCTTCATCACATTCGGGTACACCTATCAAATGTAGATTAGGTCTTTTCACATAGTCCCGTATTTCTTGGAGACTTTGTTCATTTCCCTTTACTCTTTTTTCTCTAATCTTGCATTCTCACTTTATTTCATTGATTTGATCTTCGACCTCTGATATCCTTTCTTCTGCTTGGTCAATTCGGCTGTTGAAACTTGTGCATGTTTCGTGAAGTTCTTGTGTTGTGTTTTTCAGCTCCATCAATTCACTTATAGTCCTCTCTAAGTTGTCCATTCTCGTTAGCATTTCTTCAAATCTTTTTTCAAGGTGCTTAGTTTCTTTGCATTGGGTTAGAACATGTTCTTTTAGCTCACAGAAGTTTCTTATTACCCACCTTCTGAAGCCTGATTCAGTCATTTCATCACACTCCGTCTCCGTCCAGCCTTGTTCCCTTGCTGGCGAGGAGTTGTGATCCCTTGTTGGAGGAGAGGTATTCTGGTTTCGGGTGTTTTCATCCTTTTGCGCTGGTTTCTTCCCATCTTTGTGTATTTATCCTGCTGTCGTCTCTGTAGTTGCTGACTTTCAGATTGGGCCTCTGAGTGGACGTCTAGTTTGTTGATGATGAAGTTATTTCTGTTTCTTAGTTTTCCTTCTAACAGTCTGGCCTCTCTGCTGTAGGACTGATGAGGTCCACTCCAGGCCCTGCTTCCTGGGGATCACCTGCAGCGGCCTCTGCACTTTCACTGGGAGCTGCAATCCTGAGCTGCTCCTAATCTGCCATCTTGGATCTGAGTCCCCTAAAAATGATATTTTTTCTTAATTTTTTTTGGATTATTTGTTGTTTACAGGCAAGCAACTGATTTTTATGTTACTTATGTATCCTCCAATTGTACTGAATTTATTAGTTCTAACAGGACCGTTGTAGTTGTAAGGGTTTTTTACCTATAAGATCACGTCATTGGTAAACAGACATAATTTTATTTGTTTCCAATTTGACTTTTGTTTTTCTTGTCTGATTGCTCTGGCTAGTATTTCCAATACTATGTTGAAAAGATGTGAGAGCGGGCATTCTTGCTTGTTTCTGATCTTAGTGAAAAGACTTTCAGTTTTTCAGTGTCAAATATGATGTTAGCTGTGGCT
This sequence comes from Plecturocebus donacophilus, assembly GCA_004027715.1. Taxonomy (NCBI): domain Eukaryota; kingdom Metazoa; phylum Chordata; class Mammalia; order Primates; family Pitheciidae; genus Plecturocebus; species Plecturocebus donacophilus. Next base: position 21,383 of record PVKP010035982.1, on the reverse strand, counting down.
TGCCATATTTTGTCTTTATTGTATTGAAATACATTTCTTCCTTACCTAGTGTGTTGAGACTTTTTATCATAACGGTTTAATTTTGTCAAATGCTTTTTCTCCATGTGTTAAGAAGATAATGAAGGTTTTTGTCCTTCATTCTGTTAATGTGATGTATCATGCTAATTGATTTGTGTAAGTTGAAACATCCTTGCACTTTAGGGGTAGATCCCAGTCAATCATGATGAACAATCCTTTCAGCATAGTGTTGAGTTTTGTTTGCTAGTATTTTGTTGAGGATTCTTACATCTCTGTTTATCAGAGAGATTGGCCTGTAAAATTGTTTTTGTTGTTTTTGTTGTTGTTGTTGTTGTTCTTTTTGAGATGTAGTCTCATCTGTGACCCAAGCTGGAGTGCAGGAGTGTGATTTTGGGTCACTGCAACCTCTGCCTCCTGAGTTAAAGCAATTCTCCTGAGTAGCTGGGATTACAGGCATGTACCACCACACCTGACTAATTTTTATATTTTTAGTAGAGACAGGGGTTCAACATGTTGGTCAGGCTGGTTTTGAACTCTTGACCTCAAGTTATCTGCCTGCCTCAGCCTCCCAAAGTCCTAGGATCACAGATGTGAGCCGCTGCACTCAGCCGGCCTGTAGTTTTTAAAATTTGTCTTTGTCTGGCTTTGGTATCAGGGTAATGATGACCTCATAAAATGAGTTTGGAAGTATTCCTTTTCTTCAGTTCTTTGGATGAATTGAAGAAGGATTGGTATTACTTTTCCTTTCAGTATTCGGTAGAATCCACTAGCGAAGCCATCAGCTCCTGTGCTTTCCTTTGTTGGGAGGTTTCTGATTAGTGATTCAGTCTTTTATTAGTCCGTTTGATTTTCCTCATTCATTCTTGGTAGGTTGCATGTTTCAAGATATACATGAAAAGATGCTGAGTATCACCAGTCATCATGGAAGTGAAAATCACAATCAGGATGAGATATCCCTTCATATGTGTTAGGATGACTGTTATTTTCTAGAAAAAAAAGATAACAGGTGTTTGTGGGGATATGGAAAAATAGCACTCTTGTACATTATTGGTACAGCTGCTATGGAAAACAGTATGGAGATTCCTCAAAAAATTGAAAAAGAGCTACTATGTGATTCAGCAGTCACACTTCTGGCTATATATACAAAATAATTGAAATCAGTATGTAGAAGAGGTGTCTATACTTCCATATTCATTTCAGCATTATTCACAATAGCCAAGATGCGGAAATAACCTAAATATCTATTGATGTATGAATTGATAAAGAAAATGTGGTATATACATACAATGTAATATTATTCAGCCTCAAAAAAGAAATTCCTGCCAGTTGCACATCATGGATGAACCTCGAGAATATTCTATTCAGTGAGATAAGCCCATAACAAAAGGACAAATACTGTATGATTCCACTTATATATAAGGCTATGAAGGTAAAATAAGCCTATAAGAGAAGGAGAAATACCATATAATTCCACTTACATGAGGGATCTAAAAATAGTCAAACTCGACATGCATGTGAATGTTCATTGCAGCACTATTCACAATAACAAAGACATGGAATCAACCTAAAAGCCCATCAGTGGCAGATTGGATAAAGAAAATGTGGGACATATCCACCATGGGATACTATGCGGCCTTTAAAAAGAATGAGATCATCCTTTGCAGGAATGTGAATGGAGCTGGATGCCATTATCCTTAGCAGGAACAGAAAACCAGATACCACGTGTTCTCACTTATAAGTGGGAGCTAAATGATGAGGACACATGGACACACAGAGGGGAATGACAGACACTGGGGATGGAGGGTGAGAAGAGGGAGAGAATCAGGAAAAATAACTAATGGATACTAGGCTTTAGTACCTGGGTGATGAAATAATCTATATGACAAACCCCATGACACTAGCTTACCTATATAATAACCTGTACATGTACTCCTAAACTTAAAAATTAAAAAATAGTCAAACTCATAGAAGCAAAGAAAAGAATGGTGGTTGCCAGGGGCTGGGGGTGAGAGGAAAGGCATCTTGCTAATCAATGGATATAAAATATTATGCAAAATGAAGAATTTCTAAAGATACACTGTATAACATTGTGCCTATAGTTAATGATACCGTATTATGCACTTGAACAATTGTTAGCAGTGTAGCTCTCATGCTAAGTGTCCTTGCCATGATTAAAAAAGTAAAATCGCCAGAGTCTTTACACATATGTTGTCTAATCTGATCTTCGCAGCAACTCATACACAAAGAAGGTTTTAGTGCTGCTAGTGCACACTGTATGTGTACACTTAATCTGAGCAGGTTTACTTGACAAGCTCAGGGTTACAGAAGTTGGTGAGTGGCAGAGCAGGGCCAAGGTCACATCTTCTAGCTCTCAAGCACTGCCCTCTTTCTTGTCCTGCATTTTGCCACTGTTGCTGCTTAGGCTGTTTTCTAGTGGCAAATGTGATTGAGCTGAGCCATTCATACTCTTTTAGCCTCTCTTTCTGTGAGAAAGATAGAGCTTTTGTGAAGCTAGAGTTTGGGTTTTGAACTATGAAGGTGAGGTTGAATCTTTCTCTAAGATGGAAGCTCCAAGCTTGGGCTCATCATCACAGTACTTCAACCCACTGAACTACCAGCTTTATGGAGCAAAAAGAAAGATTATTATTTTTTAAAATATTGGCATCTAATTACATTAACCTAGAAGTTTAATGGTAGGCTAAATATAGCTTGACTTTAATTTCTATTTTATAAATTCCACAATGTTCTGTTGCCAAAGAGGGCATAGAATTTTTAATAGGTAATTTTCAGAATTGCATATGAAGCTTACATACAGCATCTTTTAGTAAAGGAGCTGAGAATTAGCCCAGCTCAAAATATTTTCTCTGCTTTGAAAATAGACTCCTCTTAGCCTTCTGGAGATGACAAAGTCTGTGGTTGCCCATTAACCAACTGCTGGTTATTACTTATTAAAATGCTGTTATGATTGCTACTGGACAGAAAGATATTAAAAGCAAAGTATACTACTTTTTGTGTGCACCTTCCTTTGAAAACTTTTTATTTTTATTAAAAAAAAAAAAAACAAGATACACGTGCAGAATGTGTGGGTTTGTTATATACGTATCCGTGTGCCATGGTGGTTTGCCATACCTATTTACCTGTCCTCTAAGTTCTCTCCCCCTAACCCCCCAACAGGGCCTGGTGTGTGTGGTTCCCCTCTCTCTCTGTCCATGTGTTCTCATTGTTCACTTCTCATTTATGAGTGAGAACTTGGTATTTGGTTTTCTGTTCCTGTGTTAGTTTTCTGAGGATGATGATTTCCAACTTGATCTATGTCCCTGCAAAGGACATGATCTCATTCCTTTATATGGCTGCATAGTATTCCACATGTTTTCTTTATTCAATCTGTCATTGATGGGCATTTGGGTTGGTTCCATATCTTTGCTATTGTGAATAGTGCTGCAGAAAACATGTGTGTGCATGTGTCTTTATAGCAGAATGATTTATATTCCTTTGGGTATATACCTAGTAATGGGATTGCCTGGTCAGGTGGCATTTCTAGTTCTAGATCCCTGAGGAATTGCCATATGGTCTTCCACAATGGTTGAACTAATTTACATTCCCACCAACAGTGTGAAAGCCTTGCAATTTCTTACAGCCTCCCCAGTATCTATTGTTTCCTGACCTTTTGATAATCTCCATTCTGACTGGCGTGAGATGGTATCTCATTGTAGTTTTGATTTGCATTTCTCTGGTGCTAAATGATATTGAGCTTTTTTTCACGTTTGTTGTCTTCTTTTGAGAAGTGTCTGTGCATATCCTTTGCCCGCTTTTTGATGGGGTTATTTGTTTTTTTCTTGTAAATTGTTTAAGTTCCTTGTAAATTTTGGATATTAGACCTTTGTCAGATGGGTAGATTGTGAGAACTTTTTATAAGCAGAGGTATAGCTTCCTTTGTGAGGACTACCTAGACAATGGAGATTTTACTGGAGGGTCATCATTTGCCATGAGAAAGATCACTAAAATATGGGGCAAGCCCAAAGCCAGAGCCAGGGTTGAGTCAGGGGAGCTGCTGCCGGTGAGAGCTGGGCTCAGGACAGCACAGCCAGCTCTATAGAGAAACCTGAGCAGGGGCTGGTCTCAGAGCCCAGGTGAAGCCAAGGTGAGGTCACCTCACCACCAATGTAACATGGACAAAAGTCTTGCCTTTCCTAGCCACTAAAGGCTCCGTTCTTTAAAAGACTCATTCTTTTGCTTTGGTTGGTAAATCTCGTAGGGTTGGAGTAGTTCCAGAGGTATCATGACACATACTTTTGACTTTAATAGGGTTATTAGGATTATAAAGTATGGAGAAACTTCAGGCTCCTTCAGTAGTCTATATTCTTTGGGAATGGGTGTCTTCTGAAGTCTCCACGTACCTGGTACAGGACCTTATAATCCATCATCCCTTGATTCCTGTTGCTTATAATGGGTTCGTGACAATAGTGACAATTTGTAACAAGTTTAAAAGCTATTAGAGGCCATGAGCAGTAAATGGAAATTATAATGTTGTGTATATATAAGTACTGCTGACTAGTAGCTGTGTGACACACACATATGCACACGTATATACACATACATGCACATCACATATCTAGTGCTGTCTGAATGAATCTTGCAATTTAGTAAAAATGGCACCCATTATAGATACATTTTGGTAAACAGCTGTTAAATCAGTCGTAAAGACAGTACACACAGTAGGTTCCTGGGTTAAATTGCAAGTGGAAAAATTCAAAAGAGTCTTCCTGGAGGAGGTGGAAAATCAATCGGATTTTGTCAACTGAGTAGGAGTTGGAAAATCAGGGAGGATGGAGGAGTGTCTTCTAGATGTGAAAATGGTATGACCAAAGGCACAGAGGTATCAGTCTTCCTTTATTCAGAATTTTAGGATTTGTCAGGAGAGCTAAGTGGGGAGAAGGAAAATAGGGTGGAAAGTTAAGGTGGAGCTGGAGTAGGATGTCAGCAACTGCTGGCCCCAGCCCAGCTGAGCAATAGGTAAGTGATGACAGGGAACCAGCAAGCCCACCTGGGTTCAGTGCAGGGGACAGTGAAAGCCATGTGTGTCAGTGTCTGGTGCTTCATCTTCATACCTTGTTGGAGTCTGGGGTTAGTCTGTCACAGAGTTAAGTGATAATGTAGCAAGCTAGGGAACTATTGTATAGGTCATTGGAAAAAGGAAGTGGTGTGATTTAAAGATTAATTCATTTCCCACATGGATTCTCACCACCGCTGTCTCCCACTGTAAGGTGTATATTGTGTTGTTTTTCATAGTGAGTGTGAGGGAGCTAGATATTTTCTTCTCCCTTTATGTACGCCTACTCAGCATCACCCTCACCACCAACCTATTTTTTTTTTTTTTTGAGTTGGAGTTTTGCTCTTGTTGCCCAGGCTGGAGTGCAGTGGCATGATCTTGGCTCACCACAATCTCCCCCTTCCAGGTTCAAGCAATTCTCTTGCCTCAGCCTCCCAAGTAGCTGGGATTACAGGCATGCACCACCACACCCAGCTAGTTTTGTATTTTTAGTAGAGACAGGGTTTCTCCATGTTAATCAGGCTGGTCTGGAATTCTCGGCCTCAGGTGATCAGCCTGCCTTGGCCTCCCAAAGTGCTGGGATTACAGGTGTGAGTGACCAAGCCTGGCCATGCCACCAACATTTTATGTTCCACTTCTGACATAAGCAGACCTCTGCAGGATGTCAGGGAGTTGAGATAGCAGGTGTATTATCTCTGCTTGTGGGACTGAGGGTAACTACTTAGTCTGTTCAAAAGCAGAAGTTATACCTCTTGTCTTCTGATACTGAACAGTGGCTAACAGAGTTCACGGGCTCAAATCCCTTTGTAAATTGTAAGCATTATTCTCTTGAGCAAGAATTATTTCCTAGAAAGGACATTTTTCAGTTAATAAAACACCAGTGGATATTTCTGTGGAGACTGCTTTGAAGATTTGGTTAAATGAGAAACATCACCAAAAGCACCTAGGCCTGAGGGTGTTGGAACCATAACATTCTAGGTGCAGATTTCACCTCTCCTCTGTAAAATAGGTCTAATTGTTATTTCCTTGCAGGTTTGTTTTAATGATTAGAAATAGTGTGCATAAAGCACTTGGCGCATGGGCACTCAGTAAAGGGTATACGTCATCAATACCATCTGCATTTTATATAGATTCTTCCTCCTGAGTTGGGGGTTTGCTACAGTGCATTGATTTGGTGAGACACTTTTAAATTAAGAAGGTGAGTGCAGCATTTTCCATAAGCAGTGACCACACGAAGCCGGCCCAACAGAGGCAGGCTTCTTGAAGGCTGAACCTAACATAATCACTGACGAGAAGCAATCTTTTTAGTTTTGCTTTGCTCAGAAGGTGGTGTCGATTGCTTTCTTCCATTGGGAAATCAATTTACTGTGCAGCGAGTCTTAGTAAGCGGTTTCATACTATTGCTTTTCTAAAAAAAGAGACATGTTTCTGTTATTAATCGTGGAACTGACAGAAGACAGTAGAATTTGTAAAAGAAAATAACCTGTTTGCTCTCCTTTTTACCACACATACTGCCTTTAGAAATTAAGAATAGAGAAGGGATTTTTATCTTCCAGTCTGGAAGCTCTACCTTCTCTGGCTTGAAACAAGCAGCCTCATGTCCTTGGAGACCTGCCATATATGAATTTCTAGAATAGAAGGAATTTTCAGATATTTTTGTCAGCTGTCATTTTGAAGGCAAAGTAACAGAGCCATGGTTCCAGGAGATGCCCAAAATAGCTGGGCATGTAATTTTGGGACTAGATGCTTCCTCATCACAAGCTTGAAAACATGTCCTTCTTGGAGTTGAATCCAAGATCAAGTACCACTGGTGTGGAGAATGAGAAGTTTTTATGCTGTGGTTTTCTGATATATACGGTACAGCTCACTTTTTTGAGACAGAGTCTTGCTCTGTCACCCAGGCTGGAGGGCCATGGTGCAATCTAGGCTCCCTGCAAACTCTGCCTCACAGGTTCAAGCAATTCTCCTGGCTCAGCCTCCCAAGCAGCTGAGACTGTCAGTGTGCACCGCCATGCCTGGCTAATTTATGTATTTTTAGTAGAGACAGGGTTTCACCGTGTTGGCTAGGCTGGTCTTAAACTCCTAATCTCAAGTGGCCACCCCTACCCCAGCCTCGGCCTCCTAAAGTGTTGGGATTACAGGCGTGAGCCACCATCCCCAGCTGCAGCTCACTTTTATATAGTGAGATATGATTAAAAAAACAAAAACTCAACGTGAAGCAGGTTGGATGAAGAGAGCAATTGATAATCTGTTACAAAACAGCCATCTGCACAGTTTCCTTAAAGAGAAGTTGTTCTTCGTCCTTTTGCAATAGGTTTGATCACCCTATTTTATTTTTACATACAGCGCTGATGATGTAAAGTTAAGGGCAACCTCATGATAAGCCAGCACTTACCTCCATGTAGGTAGGAGACAGGGAATGGTGGCCCTTTTTTTTTTTTTTTTTTTTTTTTTTTTTTTTTTTTGCCCCTGCTGAGTATTCTACACCAATGACCAAGAAGCCTCTAGGGGGCAGCAGAACACTGGATAAGACCACTATGCCCTGGGCTGTCCGGCTTTTCTAACTTGCCATCCAGCCCCTCATTTGTGTCCTTGCTGCAGTGCCCAACCTTCTCCCCTTTACCTAGCAGAATTCATCCTCTCAGCCTTGCCGGAGTGAGAGCCTTCGCCCTTAAGCCTCTTTTACCCCACACCCTTCTCCCCTGTACTCTCAAACCTTCCTGGTGTACTTTGTACCATGGCACATAGCTTAATGGTGGGACTTGTTTGCTGTTGTTTCACAAGCAGGTATGCCCATCCTTATAGCAGGAACAAAGTCATGTTTCTGTTTCCCATAATGCCAAGAATTCCCTGAAGTCCTAAAGACATGCTCCACAGGCAGATCCCTTAATCTGTATAAGTGCCTGATGCCTATTTGCTGATATGATTGTGAAGATGGTCCTGTTTTGGCACAAATAAAAGTATTGACTTTGCTTTACTTATTTCTCAAACTGCTACTTTCTCACATGCCTTCCAGTTTAATTGTTTCTGATTAGGGTGAAATATAGAGGACTTTAAGAATTAGCCCAGGGATGTAATGGAAGCAATAAGTTGGAGGTACAGATGTATATTTGGATCTTGGTCCTTCTCCTTCCTAGCTATGTGCCTTGGGCAAATAAACTTCTCAACCTTGGTTTCCTCACCCATAAAATGGAATTATCTTAAGGTGATCAGATAATTTATTATCTAAATTGGAAACTGGAACATATTTGAGAGTGGAGGATGTTAAAGAAAAACCAGAGCTAGGTAGTAGTTGAAGCAGTAAAAAATTTTATTTAGGAACTGTTGTAATAGGGAAAAAGAGACCTCAGTACAGAACGGTACTCAATTTTTTTTTTTTTTTTTTTTTTTTTTTTTTTTTTTTTTTTTTTTTTTTTTTTTTTTTTTTTTTTTTTTTTTTTTTTTTTTTTTTGAGATGGGGTCTTGCTCTGTAGCGCAGGGTAGAGTGCAGTGGCATGTTCTTGGCTCACTGCAACCTCCTCCTCCTCCTCCCGGGTTCAAGCGATTCTTCTGCCTCAGCCTCCAGAGTAGCTGGGACTATAGGCATGCACTACCATGCCTGGCTGATTTTTGTATTTTTGGTTGAGACAGGGTTTCACTGTTAGCCAGGCTGGTCTCGAACTCCTGACCTCAGATGATCCACCTGTGTCTCAGCCTCTCAAAGTGCTGGGATTACAGGCGTGAGCCACCACGCCCAACCAGAACTGGGCTTAATTGTGAATACAGCATGGACAAGGGGAATATAGCCAAGAAGCAAGGTGGGGATCATTGAGTGGGATATTATTTAGAGGAAACATTGGGAAATAGGGGGATTCTGGCTAAACAGACCTAACAGGATGCCTCCTGAAGGCAGCCAGGGTGATCAGACACCAAGAGTAGGTGATGAAGAATTTGACCAGATAACGGAGCATGATCAGATATTGCAAGTGGGGGGTTCATTCTAAACCAACTTAGCATGATTCTTGTGACAATAAAGATGGACACCAAGATTGAGGCCTAGAATGCTTAGAGGAGCTTTAGGACTAAAGTTTAGTCCAGGTGAGCGTCTTCGTCAAGTGGCACATTTTTAAATATTACAATCATATAGTCTTTCAAAATATTTCTTTATTGCCTGATAAGTTGTTTTTATTTTTACCTTGCCTACCTATAAAGTTGTTCGATTAAACCAGGTATGGTGACTCATGACTGTAATCCTTGCATTTTGAGAGGCTGAGGCAGGAAGATCACTGAGACTAGGAGTTCAAAAACAGTCTGGGCAACTTTTTTCATCTCTACAAAAAAAAGTTTTAAATTAGCTAGGTGTCTGTGCATTCCTGTAATCCCAGCTACTAGGGAGACTGAAGTGGGAGGATTGTCTGAGTTTAGGAGTTTGAGGTTGTGGTAAGCTATCATTGCACTCCTGCACTCCTGCACTCCTGCCTCGGGAATGTTGGAGATGCTGTCTCTAAGAGTAAAATCGTCCTAGTCAAAAACATTTTGACTAGGAAGATTTTCTCTCAAAACCAATTTGATTTCCTCCTCAAAAATAGGTTTGATCTCCTCCCCCAAGTTAAAATAATATATAAACCAATGCTAAATTGTTTAAGACGCTGGGGCAATGGGTATAAACCATATATATGGTACTTAAAAGAATCAAAGTGGTACATGGAAAGTGTCATGTTGTACTTGGAACATATTGTGTCTTCAGAAAGGGATTTTTTACTTTTCCCTCCCAGAGGAAGATTGGGCAAAGAAGCACCGACCAGCAATAAACAAAGGCCTGTGGGCTTTTTTAAAAGGCAAGAAGGGTATGCTCCTAGCTCTCCAGGTCCTAACAGCTCAAGGTGTGAGTTTTGTCCAACTCAAGCAGAGAAATACTGATTGAAGAATATAGTCCTGTCTCCATGGACTCAGGCTGCGGTCTCAACAATGGAGAACATACCCAGGGGGACAGCTATGCATTTTGTCTGGTAGTTTGGCTACCCTGTGAGCACAGAGCCCTTTTCTTTACTGTGCATTCATGACCACTTCTGGGCACCCTGCCTAGAAAGTTGGGAACCAGCTCTGGCACCCGTCTGCAGCACCCAGCTCCTGCCTGTTTAGGAACATGATCTTAGCAATTGTATTTAAAGAAAGGGTTTACCATAAATTTAGTAATCTAAGCTGTCAAATCCACACCTGCTGTATTACTCCATTTCATGCCATTATGAAGAAATACCCAAGACTGGGTAATTTATGAAGAAAAAACAGTTTAATGGACTCACAGTTCCACATGGCTGGGGAGGCCTCACAGTCATGGCAGGAGGTGAAGGAGGAGCAAAGGTATGTCTTACATGGTGGCAGGCAAGAGAGCATGTGCAGGGGAACTGCCTGTTATACAGCCATCAGATTTCATGAGATTTATCCAGTATCATGAGAACAGCATAGGGAAAACCTGCCCCCATGACTCAGTTACCTCCCACTGGGTCCCTCCCTTGACATGTGGGGATTATGGGAGCTACAATAAAGATGAAATTTGGATGGGGACATAACCAAACCATATCACCTGCCTTGAAGGTTGCAGGCCCCATGTAGTCAGAAGCTTAACTGCCCTTCTGTGATTGGGTTTCCAGGGTTGGGTGCATCCCTTTCAGAAACTCTAAATTCATGACTTCTGGCCCTGCCTCTTGTAAGTGTTATTTTGTTCTAGTAATGAGAACCCTTGAGCCTGTGTGTTCATTTAACCTAACGCCCTGCAGAGGTGGGGCTTGGGTTTTTGCCAACTCCTTGTGGGATGGAGAATCCAAGGAATCTGGCCTCCTGGAAGCGAGGAAGGATCTGCATATGTGAACAGCAGCGTTCGACAGGGGAGTAAAGCCACGGAGCACGCAGAGTTGCAGGGCAGCCCTCTTCGTGGCTCCTAACAGCCTCTTCTTTCTCTAGGTATGTGTACATTCCAGTGGGTGGGTCCCAGCATGGCCTGCTGGGGACGCTGTTTTCCACGGCGATGACATTTGCGTTTGTGAGCTACTGGCATGGCGGCTACGACTACCTCTGGTGCTGGGCAGCGCTCAACTGGCTGGGAGTCACTGTGGAGAACGGAGTCCGGAGGCTGGTGGAGACTCCCTGCATCCAAGACAGTCTGGTGAGCAGCATCCTTGCTCCTGTCTTACGGGACAGCTGAGCTAGGCAGATCAGGTTTGGGAGGGATGGGGCCATCAGATTCCCTGCCCCCACCCCCAGCCCCAGCATGCGCCCTTCCTACTCGTTGCTTCAAAGTCCATATGCCTAGAGGCAGGAAAGCTGGAAAAGAAGCTTCTGCGGTGCATATATATGTATGTATGTGTATATAATATATATATGTTATAACTATAAAAAATGTATTATATAAAAATTAGATTTAAAAAAGAAAAAAGGAAAACTCTTTAACAGAAACCATGTTAAGATCCATTTTTCTAAGTTTTTTTATGTGTATGTACACACAGACATATGTATGAACATTAAAACAATTGCTATTATAGAGACAAGATTGTATTGGGATCACCTTTTTAAATCACTGACTCCATACCTAGCCACCTGTTTTAATGGCTACATAGAATTCCATTACGTGGATATGCCATAATTTATTTTAGTCTCCTATTATTAGTAATCATATTATTCTAAAATTTTTTTTGCAACTAACAACTTAGTGGATAGTCATATTAAGATGAGTATCATAACCAAGATGAATTCTCGTAAGTGAAATTTCCAGGTTCAAGGTTTTTCTCATCTTTAAGGTTTATTATACATATCGCTTATTAACTCTTAACTACCCTGTAGACAAAAGTACACTAGTTTATATTTCTAGCAGTGGTGCATAAGAATGCCCTTGCTAATAGTGAGAATAACTGGTATTTTAAATCCTTGATAGGTACTGTATATAGTCATATAAAAAACAGCTAAGGTTTTAAGAAACAGTTCAATTTTGCAGGAAAATGATTTGGAAAATCAGTTAAGCATTTCTCTTTACACATATCATTTGAGTGATTTTAAACTATGGGCATAGCTTTTATCTTGCAAATATGGTATAAGACATATTAGAATCTTGTAGGAAATCATCAGTTCTGAAGTTGTAGCAATATCCCTCTAATCCTGAAAAAAGTAGCTAAAAAGAAATGTGCTAGCATCAGTGTTCATGGCAGGCAATCACACATAGAAAATTAGAAAAATGATTAATGTGGCTACATTCCACCCAGTATGAATAACTAAAGAAAATGCACTTAAAAAATCCCACCAAAACAGAATACATTTACATGTATTTTTATAAAGATATCCATAGTACAAGTGGACAGTTATTTCAATAAAAACTGAAATGAGTAGTCAAACAACACATTGGAGTGGATTTACATATGCTCATGTATGTATAAAGACAACTATTTTTTCAGTAGTAGTACCCAGCCATCAGCAGGAAAGAAATGCCAGTGGATTCTAATAGAAAATGGGATTTCAATGAAAGCCATGTCTATGGAACCCACAAGAAAACCAAAGAGAATGGTATCATAGAGATTTTAATCTTCACCTTCAAATCGAATCATTCTGCCCCAAAGCCTGGAAACACAGTTATCACCTTTGAAAGTCAGAAGGTTCTTTTCAGCCCAATTTGGAGCCCTGCAACCCATTTCTGTGTTCTTTCATGAAGCGACTAACATTAACCTTGAACTTAGCGTTAAGCAGTGCTCTGTGGCCTTTGAGCCATAGCTTAGACTGCTAATAATTTTCAAAATCTAAAATGTTTGAGTAACCCAACTGTGCTATGTAGCCTGTGGCCTGTTCATTTAGGTTCAAAATAAATCAAGGCATCAAGCACATTTACTCTCAGGATGAAGCTCTCGCATGTCTACCTTGCTCCATCACAGCTTGCTCTTGGACTCACTCATTCACCTCTCTTGACCTTCTGTCTACAATTGAGGTACCCTGGTGCATAGTAATTTTTGATACGCATTTTTTTTGCCTAAATATTTGCCTTGTATGTTGAAAATACGATGTTTGGCTTGCATATTTATTGAGCAAGAACATATTTTATGAAACCTGTTTTTATCACCTGGAAGCCTGGTAGGCAGTTATGGCTATTTAGACGATGATGCACTGCTGGAGTACAGGGCCAGGATCCCATTACTCTGTTTATCCCATTGTCTGAGTGAGCCTCAGCATCAAGTCACTGCACAATTTGCACTTTCACATCAGGTCAATTCTTTAGTTCTTCCTCCACTTGTCCATAGAGTCTTCCTCCATTACTCTGTTTCTTATGTAGTTCCACACAGAATTGATTTTCCTTTGGAAAAAATGGCTGGCATTCGAAATGCACACAACTTTTTGAGTAAACTATTTTCCCACTTAGGTTACCCTTCTTCCCTCTCTTTCCATGAATTTCCTGTTCTTCTGTCAAAATCCAAATAAAGACTTACTGCCTCTGTTGGACCCATTTTCATCTGACTTTAGACTCCCCAGTTTATCTGATAGTATTTTCACAATGTGAGCTCATTCTGCATGCCCCTCACATCCTCAGTATTATTCAGAGTTCTCCAGAGAAACAAATCAATAGGGTGTGTGGAGGGGGCAGAAGGGTAGGGATGATGGTAAAGAAATTTAGTATACAGAATTAGACTATGTGACTTTGTAGGTTGAGAAATTCAGACCCAGGAGACCTGATGGTGTAAGTTCCAGTCCAAAAAAAAAAAAACAAGAGAAGACCAGTGTCCTAGCTCAAAGACAATCAGGCTTGAAGACAGAAAAATTACCGTCTCAGCTTTCTGTTCTATTAAGATCTTCAACAGATTGGATGAGGCCCACTCACGTTGGGGCAGGAAATCTGCTTTATTCAGTCTACTGATTCAAATGTTAATCTCATCCAGAAACACCTTCACCAGAACACCCATGAATAATATTTAAGTGACTATTTGGTCCCAGTAAGGTTTACAAATAAAATTAACCATCATACCCTTTCTTCATGATGTATATTCTTCATCTGTTTTGTTAAGATAGATTAGCAGATATCTAAATAACAAAAATTATTTTTTCTTTGTCAGAACTTCTTAAAAAATGTTTGTGAGTACATAGATGTTTATGGGGTACATGAGATTTTGATACAGGTGTGCAATATGTGATAATCACTTGGGGGTAAATGGGTTATTCATCACCTCAAGCATTTATCCTTTCTTTGTGTTACAACCAATCCAATTATACTCTTCCAGTCATTTCAAAATATATAATAATTGTTGACTGTAGTCACCTTGTTCTACCAAATACTACATCTTATTACTTCTATGTAACTATATTTTTGTGCTCATTAACCATCCTCTTGCCCCCTCCCCACCCAACTACCTTTCCAAGCCTCTGGTCATTATCCTTTTACTCTCTATCTCCACAAGTTCAGTTGTTTTAATTTTTAACTCCCACAAACAAGTGAGAACATGTGAGATTTGTCTTTCTGTACCTGGCTTATTTCACTTAACTTAATGACCTCCAGTTTCATCCATACTGTTGAGAAAGATAGGCTCTTATTCTTTTTCATGGCTAAATAATACTCCATTGTGTATATGTACCACATTTTCTTTATCCATTTGTCTGTTGATGGACACTTAGGTTGCTTCCAAGTCTTGGCTATTGTGAATAGTGCTGCAGTACGCATGGGAGTGCAAATATCTCTTTAACATACTGATTTCCTTTCTTTTGAGTATATCCCAAGTCATCAGACTGGTGGATCATATGATAATTCTATTTTGAGATTTTTAAGGAATCTCTGAACTGTTTTCCAAAGTGGCTGTACTAATTTACATTCCCACCAACAGTGTACAGTGATTCCCTCTTCTCCACATCCTCACCAGCATTTGTTATTGCCTGTCTTTTAGATAAAAGCCATTTTAACTGGGAACAGATAATGTCTTACTGTAGTTTTGATTTGAATTTTTCTGACTTTGATGTTGAGTACTTTTTCATATACCTGTTTGCCATTTGTATGTCACTTTTTAGAAATGTCTATTCAGATTCTTAGCCCATTTCTTACTCAGATTATCAGATTTTTTTTCCTGTAGAGTTGTTAGAGCTCCTTATATATTCTAGTTATTAATCCCTTGTCAGATGGATAGTTGACACATAGTTTCTCCCATTCTGTGAGTTGTCTCTTCACTTTGTTGATTGTTTCCTTTGCTGTGCAGAAACCTTTTAACTTGATGTTATCCCATTTGTTTAATTTTGTTTTTGTTGCCTGTGCCTCTGGGGTGTTACTAAAGAATTCTTGGCTCACTCCAGTGTACTGGAGAGTTTCTCCAATGTTTTCTTTTAGTAGTTTTATATTGTGAGACCTTAAATTAAAGTCTGTGATTCATTTCAATATGATTTTTTAAAATGGTGAGAGATAGGGTTCTAGTTTCATTCTTTTTTACATAAATAGTTTTCTCAGCACCGTTTATTGAAGAGATTGTCCTCTCCCCAGTGTATGTTCTTGACACCTTTGCTGAAAATGAGTTCACTGCAGATGTGTGGATTTGTTTCTGGGTTCTCCATTTTGTTCCATTGATCTATGTGTCTGATTTTCAGCAAGTACCATACTATTTTGGTTACCATAACTTTGTAGTATAAGTTAAGTAATGTGATTCCTCCAGTTTCATTCTTTTTGCTCAGAATAGCTTTGGCTATTCTGGATCTTTTGTAGTTCCATGAAAGTTTTAGAATTGTTTCTTCTATTTCTGTGAAGAATGTCATTAGTATTTTGATAGCGATTGCGTTGAATCTGTAGATTACTTTAGGTAGTATGGACATTTTAACAGTTTTGATTATTCCAAAGAAAGAACATGGAGTATCTTTCCATTTTTTGTGTCTTCTTCAATTGCTTTCATCAGTGTTTTATAGTTTTCGTTGTAGAGATCTTTCACTTCTTTGGTTAATTCCTAGGTATTTAATTTTATTTGTAACTATTGTAATTGGGATTACTTTCTTGATTTCTTTCTCTTCTTTTAATCTGGCTAAAGGTTTATCAATTATATGAATCTCTTCAAAAAACCAACTTTTAATTTCATTGATTTTGTATTTTTGTTGTTTGAATTTTATGTATTTATTCTCTGATCTTTATTTCCTTTGTTCCAATTTTCGGTTTGATTTGCTCTTACTTTCCTAATTCTTTAAGGTGCATCATTAGATAATTTCCAGTTTTTCTACTTCTTTGATGTAGGTGCCTATAGCTATAAACTTTCCTCTTAGTACTTCCTTAGCTGTATCCCACTGGTTTTGGCATGTTATGTTTCCATTATCATTTGTTTCAAGGAGTTCTTCAGTTTCCTTAAGTTCTTCATTGACCCTCTGTCATTCGGGAGCATATTGTTTAATTTCCCTGTGTTTGTATAGTTTCCAAAATTCCTCTTGTTATTGATTTATGCTTTTATTCCACTGTGGTCAGAGAAGATAGTGGATATAATTTCATTTTAAAAAATGTTTTAAGACTTATTTTGTGGCCTAACACATGATCTATCCTTGATAATGATACATTTATGGAGGAGAAGAATGTGTATTCTGCAGCCTTTGGATGAAATGTTCTGTAAATGTCAGTTAGGTCCATTTGGCCTGTACTATTGATGTTTCTTTTTTGATTTTCTGTTTGGATGATCTGTCTAATGCTGAAAGTGGGGTGTATAATTTCTTTAGCTGTTATTGGGGCATCTCTCTTTAGCTCTAATAATATTTGCTTTATACATCTGGGTGCTCCAATATTGGTTGTATATATTATTTACAACTGTTCAATCTTCTTGCTGAATTGGTCCCTTTATCATCATTATATAATGATGAGATATATAATCATTATATATATCTTTGTCTCTTTTTATAGTTTTTGTCTTGAAATCAATTTTGTCTGATGTAAGCATAGCTGCTGCTGTTCTTTTTTGGTTTCCATTGGCATGGAACATCTTTTTCCATTCCTTTACTTTCAGTCTGTGTGGGCCTTTATAGGTTAAGTGTGTTTCTTGTAGCCAACAGATTGTGGGATCCTGCTTTTTAATCTATTCAGCCACTCTGTATTTTGATTGGAGAGTTTAATTCATTTACATTCAATGTTATTATTTATAAATAAGGACTTCCTCTTGCCATTTTACTATTTGTTTTCTTTTTTTTTTTTTACGGTCTTCTTCTGTTCCTCCCTCCTGTCTTCCTTTTAGTGAAAGTGATTTTCTCTGGTGGTATGTTTTAATTTCTTGCTTTTTTTTGCGTATCTGGTTTTTGATTTGAAGTTACCACAGGCTTGCAAATAATATTATCACCTATTATTTTAAACTGATGACATCTTAACACTGATTGCATAAACAAACTCATAAGCGAAGAGAAAACTGATAAAAAGTTTACACTTTGTACTACTTTTAACTTTTTGTTTCTATTTATATCTAATTGTACTATTTCTTTAAAAGTTGTTATTTGTTAATGGTTTGTATTTTAGTCTTCCTACTCAATATATGAGTGTTTGTAGGCCACAATTACAGTGTTACAGTATTCTGTGTTTTCCTGCATACTTGCTATTGCCAGTGTGCCAGTGAGTTCTGCACCTTCAGATGATTTCTTATCGCTTATTAACATCCTTTTTTTTTTTTTTTTTCAGATTGAAGAACTCCCCTTGGCATTTCTTGTAGAACAGGTCTGGTGTTGATGAAATTCCTCAGCTTGTTTGTCTGGGCAAGTCTTTATTTTCTCCTTCATGTTTGAAGGATATTTTTGCTGGATATACTATTTTAGGATAAAAGTGTGTGTGTATTTTTTTTCCAGCACTTTATGTCTTGCTACCCTTCCCTGAACTGTTAGATTTCCATTGAAAAAATCTTCTGCCAGATGTATTGGAGCTCCATTGTATCGTATTTGTTTCTTTGCTCTTGTTGCTTTTCAGATCCTTTCTTTATCCTTGACTTTGGGAGTTTGATTATTAAATGTCTTGAGGTAGTCTTACTTGGGTTTAATGTATTTGGTGTTGAGTAACCCTCCTATACTTGAATTACTGGTATCTTTCTTTAGTTTGAGAAAGTTCTCTGATATTACCTCTTTGGACAAACTTTCTACCCCTGTCTTTTTCTTTCTTTACCCCTCTTTTAAGGCTAATAACTCTTAGATCTGCCTTTTTGAGGCATTTTCTAGATCTTATAGGTATGCATCCTTCTCTTTTATTCTTTTTTATCTCCTCTGACTGTATTTTCGTATAGCTCATCTTCAAGTTTGCTAATGCTTTCTTCTGCTTGATCAATTCTGCTTAGAGACTCTGAGGCATTCTTCATTATGTCAGTTGCATTTTTCATCTCCAGAAATTCTGCTTGATTCTTTTTAATTACTTTAGTGTCTGTTCAATTTATCTGATAGGGTTCTGAATTCCTTCTCTGTGTTGTCTTGAACTTCATTTAGTTTTCTTAAAGAAGCTATTTTGAATTATTTGCCTGAATGGTCACATATATTTGTGTCTCAGTGATTTTTTCCTGGTGCCTTATTTAGTTTGTTCAGTGAGGTCATATTTTCCTGGATGGTCTTCCTGCTTGAGGATGTGCATTGGTGTTTGGGCACGAAGAGTTAGGTATTTATTGTAGTCTTCACAGTTTGGGCTTGTTTGTACCTATTCTTCTTGGGAAGGCTTTCCAGATATTCGAAGGAACTGGGGTGTTGTGATCTAAGATTTTGGTTGCTGTAACTGTATTTCCATTAGGGGGCACCCCAGGTCCAGTAATGCTGTGAATCTGCAGACTCTCATAGAAGTACCACCTTGGTTGTCTCAGAGAAGATCGAGAAGAATTATCTGTATTGCCAGGCAAAGACTCTTGTTCTCTTCCCTTACTTTCTCCCATATGAATGGAGTTTCTGTGTGCTCAGCTGCCTAGAACTGGAGATAGAATGACACAAAAACTCCTGTGGGACTACACTGGGTCAGACCTGAAGCCAGCATGGTACTGGATCTTGCCCGTGACCCACAATAACTACTATCTGGCTACCACCTGTGTTCACTTAAGGCCCTAAGGTTCTATGATCAGCAGGTGGCCAAGCCAATCAGGCTTGTCCTTCCTTTCAAGGTAATGGGCTTCTCCTGGTCCTGGGTGGGTCCTAAGATGCCATTCAGGAGCCAGGTCCTGGAGTCAGAAACCCTAGGAATCTACTTTGTACATTATTCTACTATAGCTGAGCTGGCACCAAGGCCAAAATACAAAGTCCTTGTCATTCTTCCCCTTTCCACAAGCAGAGGAGTCTTTTCCCATGGCTACCACCACCCCAGGCCTGTAGCAAGTTCTGCTTGGCTACTGCCAGTGTTCCTTCAGGGCCCAAGAGCTCTTCAGGCAGCTTGTGGTGAATGCTGCCAAGTCTCTCCTTTCAGGACAGCAGGCTCCCTTCTAGCCCAAGACAGGTGCAGAAATGTCCAAGAGCCAAAACCTGTAACTGGGGACCCCAAGAGCCCACTCAGTGCTCTACCCCACTGTGGGTGAGCTGGTACCTTGGCTGGAAAACAAAGTCCTCTTTCCTCTTCCCTCTCCTTTTTTCAAGCAGGAGTTCCACATAGCTACCACAACAGGAAAGGTGCTATGTCACGCCTGAAGCCAGCAAGTCTCTGAGTCATACCAAAGGCCCACAGCAAGTACTGCTGATTATTCAGGGCCTAATGGCTCTTTAGCCAACAGGTGGTTTCTCCTTCAAGGGCTACATCCTTCCCTTCAAAACAGAGGATTCCCTTTCAGCCCAAGATGTATCTAGAAATGTTGTCTTGGAGCTAGGGGTTGGGATGTGGCCTCAGAATGGGATGTGCCTGGGCCCTATCCTATTGTGGCTGAGCAGATATCCAAATTGCAAGACAGAGTTCTCTTGACTCTCCTGTCTCTTCAAGCAGAAGTTCGGAAGAAATCTGTCTTGGAGCTGTGAGCTATGCTGCCTGGGGTTCAGGGAAGGGGTGATGCAAGCCGTCCCTTGGGTGCCCTGGCTGGTGTCTCACTAGGTCAGGTGTCCCTGAAATCAGCTGGCTTCAGGTTCAGCAAAAGATGAGGGTTTGCTCAGCATTCAGAGTCCTTGTTGCCTAGACTGCCTTTCAAGTTTATTTATGACCTTAGAGCCCTTTAGCCTTCTGGGGCAAGACTTGCTGGAACCCAAGTTCTGACCACTGGGATGCATGCTTCCTCTCTGATGAGGGTTGTTCTAAGTGCTCTGCCATGGTCACTGGACTGAATTCCACCCAGTGTTGCTTTCTGCTCTGACAGGGTGGCACTGAGTTCCAGGGCCAGGTCCCATGGTCCCTGTGCTCTTTCTTCCCCAAGTGCACAGGTTGTTGCTCCATGCCATGTGGCTGCTGTTGGAGGATGGAGGAGAGGTGGCATTGGCAGTTTAAGACTGTCTTTCCTACCCTCTTCAGTGCTACTTTCAGTGATACGAAGTTAAAACCAGGTACTGCAATTGCTCACCCGATTTTTGGTTCTTATGAAGGTGGGTTTTTGTGTGTAGGTAGTTGCTGAATTGGCTGTTCCTGCAGGGAGAATGACTGGTGAAGGCTTCTGTTTGGTCATCTTGCTTCACCTCCCACTTCTTTCATGTCTTCTTCTTCTTCAACCACAAGGCCTTATATGGGGATCAAAATATAGTATTCTATTTCTTGGTGTTGGTAGACTGAGAGCTGAACATTCACCTGAATGCTTGTCAGAGCTGAGTGCTGTAAATAGGAAGCCCTCTGATTGTCTGCAACAGGGTTGTCTGATAGGACTCCTTTGGTGACAGAAATGTTCATTGCACTGTCTAGTACAGTAGCTACTAGCCCCATTGAGCACTTGAAATGTGGCTAGTGCCCATTTAGACTCCGAATTTTAAATATATTTAATTTTAACTAATTTAGATCCCAGTATCTCCCATATGGCTAATGGCCACCATTTTAAACAGTGCAGCTCTAGAACATACCCTGATTCTAGAAAAGGTTAAAGGCATATAGTGTGTTTGACTCTGCCATTATTTTGAATGATCTTCATTAATGCTGTTGGCGCCTCATATATGCAACTGGCTGCTGAACCTCTTGACTTGGACATCTCCCAGGTTTCTCAGACTTTGCACATGTAATACTGAGCTCATGCACCCCCATCTCCCAGTAATTCCAGCACACACTCTTTCCACAAATGGCACCATCATCTCTCTAGCCACTCAAGGCCAAAGCCATTATGTTATCCTTTGTACTTCTCTCTCTCTCAGATTCATCTGCAGATACTGAACATCCTGCCTCCTAAGTAGATCGTGAATTTTTTTGTTTGTTTCTATTTCTTTTTTTTTGTTTGTTTGTTTTTTTTTGTTTTTTAGAAAAAGA
>PVKP010035981.1:0-22833 GCA_004027715.1 Plecturocebus donacophilus | reverse complement strand
ATTACACTGTCAATATTAGACAGATCAACGAGATAGAAAATTAACAAGGATATCCAGGACTTGAACTCAGACCTGGAACAACTAGACTTAACAAATATTTACAGAACTCTCCTCCCCAAATCCACAAAACATACATTTTTCTCAGTATCACATTATACCTATTTTAAAAGTGACCACATAACTGGAAGTAAATCACTCCCCAACAATTACATAGCACCTCACAGGTTTAAATAAAATATTGGTTGGCTGCTTATTTGTTATTTTCATTCCCTATTCCTTCCTGTCTCCATTGTTAAGCGCAATTATTGGCATAAAAGAGGTTTTTAATACCCATTTTTAAACTGCATTCTAGCCTGGGCAATAAAACAAGAATCCCATTCTCCCTCTTTCTCTTCCTCTTTCTCTCTTTCATTCTTTTTTTCTTTATTTTGCTGTTTCTTTCTCCTTTTCTTTTTCTAAAAAAAAAAAATCACAGTAAATTACAATCTGAATCTAATCATTTAGAAACATCAGTTTTTTTTCTTTTGTTTTTTGAGACGGAGTCTTGCTCTGTTGCCCAGGCTGGAGTGCAATGGCGCAATCTCGGCTCACTGCAACCTCTGCCTCCTCGGTTCAAGTGATTCTCCCAAGCAGCTGGGCTTACAGGTGTGTGCCACCATGCCCAGGTAATTTTTGCATTTTTGGTAGAGATGGGGTTTCACCATGTTAGGAAGGCTGGTCTTGAACTCCTGCCCTCAAGTGATCCGCCCACCTCGGCTTCCCAAAGTGCTGGGATTACAGGTGTGAGCCATAGTGCCTGGCCAGAAACATCAGTTTTATGCAAAGTTCAAGCGATAGATATTTCTCAGGTTCTTTAATCTCTAACAGTGTATTTCAAAAGTGTTTCTTTAGTATCCTAAACAGGAGTGTCTTCTAATTATTCTCTTTTCAGAACTTTAAGTTATTCCAGGCAATTAATGCCATCCTCTTTAAATGTCCCTTTTCTTAATTCTGTTCTGCATAGAGCTGATGGAGCATGTGGATGAAATCTAAACAGCATATAGCCCCTTCTTCACTGATACTCCAAGACCCAACGCCATCCCCAGGGGGAACCTTGGGCATCCACACTTTCCCATGTTGATCTGTCACAGAACATTTTTAATACTGCCCATCATACATTCATGGTGAGATTTGGGCATGACATATAAGAAGCCTGGATGGAGAGAACAGAGAGAAGGTTCTGGTATATAGGAGGAAGGATTTTACAGAGCTCCTTGAGTACCCATCTTAAGAAAAAAAAAAGGGGGAAAGTAGTTGGAAAAAACATATTAGGCAGGAACATCAGAGTTCTCAACACATGACATTCCGGAAGAAAAAGAGGACACATCCCCTGAACCCGGACACATTCACCTGAGAACCAGCCATTTCTTCCTCTTCTTCTTCTCTGGGATTCCTTCTCAGGTGAGATTATCTGGACAAATCACACCTGCATTTGAGAATATGCCTTTAAAGGTGTCAGCACAACCTTTTCACCTGCAACCAGCACACCTACAGGCAGAAGGCCCTGAAGCACAGAAGAGGGCACACTCCCTTATTCTTTGTCACAGGAGGGAGAAAAAATGAACTCCCACACAAAGGCCAAAAATTTCCTGCCTTCAGGTGATCTCCCCTGCCATGAACTCCCACAATTAAGGAAATATGGACCTTGGTGACCCACCCCTACCAAACCCAAGTAGAACAGGTCCTCTGACCTCCTTTTGGAACTAAAGTCCTGTGACTATATCTGGGAGCCCTCAAGCTTGACTCTGATCTCACCTTAGAATCATGGGGAGGCACTTACTTAAAACAACAATGATGCCTCCATCCAGATCACAGACAGGATCTTTGGAGAGGGCATGCGTGATGGAAGTTCTCTGAACTGGCCATGTGATTCTAACTGGAAGCCTGGGCTGAGAACTACACAGCTGAGCACCGTCTCTCAGGCTGCAATGCACGTAGAAATAATTTGGTATTCTAATTTGATATTCCAGGCCCTCCTCTAAGCAATGTTTCTGCAGGTGTGAAAGGGGTCTGTAAATTGGCTTCTTTATCAAGTCTTCTGATACTGTTCCCCTTGGACTCCCTACCAGCAGCACTCAGCTAGAGAAGGCAGGCGCAGCACAGAGTTCCTTCCCCACACTGGTATCACAACACAAATGCTTCTGACTGCAAGTGAGGACCACCAATTGCCATCCTGAAAATGCCATTCGCTGCTGAACCTTTAAGGTTTACTGAAGTCTAGGGAAGGTTTAAGCAGATTCTTAACCTTTAAGGTTTACTGAAGTATGAGCAAGTCTGCACTGGGAAAACAACATGGACACGTGCATTCATGCAATGTTTATGGAACACACACTACATGCTCAGAAGTATGTTACAGAGAACAGTGCTGAAAACCTAATAACAAGTGAGGTAATTCCTCTAACACCCAGGGAGGTGGGTACTAAGTGTTCCATAATCCCCAGGATCTACATGAAAGGCCCAGCTTTTCCTGTTTCTCCATCACTGATTTTTAAGAAAAAAAATGTATAGAATCATTTTTTTTCCTAGAGACGGAATCTGCTCTGCCATCCAGGCTGGAGTGCCGTGGCGTGATCTCGGCTCACTGCAACCTCCGCCTCTGGGTTCAAGCGATTATCCTGCTTCAGTCTCCAGAGTAGCTGGCATTACAGGCGCCTGCCACCATGCCCAGCTAATTTTGTGTTTTTAGTAGAGATGGGGTTTCACTGTGTTGGCCAGGCTGGTCTTGAACTCCTGACCTTGTGACCCACCTGCCTCGGCCTCCCAGAGGGCTGGGATTACAAGGGTAAGTGACCATGCGCGGCCAGAGCAGCAGATCCTTAACCCAGAGGAGGTATCACCTGTCCCCAATTAGCTAAATCTTGAGTCAGAGAAAGGACAATAGTGCTTCCATATTGACTTTAGAGATGGTTGTGGCTGTGACGTCTTTTTTCTGACACGAAATGTGTGGAATTTGCTGAACACCAACAGAGTGTCCAACAACTTAATTCTGACACCACCCAAAGTCAGCACAGACCCCACAGATTCAGTACTCAGTCCCACAACACTGCCCCCACTGCAGAGGCCAGTCACGTGTCCCCGGGGCCCACCAATATTTCTGGGCTACTGCCTATATATCAGAAACTCCCAGAGCAGGGTGCAGTGGCTCACACCTATAATGCCAGCACTTTGGGAGGCCACGGTGGGCAGATCACTTGAGGTCAGGAGTTTGCGACCAGTCTGGCCAACATGGAGAAACCCAGTCTCTTAAAAAAAAAAAAGAAACTCCCATCACCCTCTCCTCAAGTTTGATAATTTGACAGAGCTATTCGGAGAACTCAGGAAAACCTATGCTGACCAGTTTACTATAAAAGACACAACTCAGGAACAGTCAAATGGAAGAGCTGAACATGGCAAGGGAATTTGGTGGGTAAAGAGCTGTGATTAATGAAATCCTTCAGCTCTGTGTTCTCCAAGAACAGCTTAATAAAAAGCAACACCCCTCTCACTATAACTTAGATGATGCTCCCTCTTATACCTATCACAAAGCCAGGCACAGGTAATTCCCATTTTTTCCCTATAACCAGTCAGCTCAACAATTTTGTCTTCAGTTGTTAGAACAAAATACTTATTAACCAAACTGCTTAAGATTCTCTCCTCCCAGGCCCCTGAATTTGTACCACCCTCTGCTTGAGCTAACATGTAACTCCTATTTATGACCCTCCTAAGAACAGGCCACTTTGGGAGTAAAACTTTTTCTCATCAGGATCTGATCTGCCACCCTGCATCTGGTCCTCTCACTCTCACCTTCTTTCTACTCTGCATTGTTCCTCCATATGAAAGAAAGCCCTTGCTTGCCTAAGCTTTGAGATCCCGGAAGATACCATAGTTGGTGCTTTCCCTCTGCTGTAACACTGCTTTAGAATTAAGGAACTTCTTACCTAAATGTGAATTTGTTTTATTTGACAAAGTCTAGAAACAACCCCAGAAAGATAACAATTTCATCTTCAGAAAGAGCCTCCTGACTCCATTTCCATTCCGACCCAACGGCACCCACCTGTGGATCCTCGCTCTCCAGGGCTCTATAGCTCCTCTCCGTATTAAGGGCTCCTTTCATGCTGGGGTGTGCAGACTGGGACACCTGCAGGGGAGGCTCCCCAGCAAGAACTAACTGGGCCTTCAGTGACGTTCTTTTGCAGGCTCAAGATTAGCCTTAACTTAGTCACTGGGCTCAGACTTCTATTTTCCAGTCAGGGTTATTCACTTAGTTTTAAATGAGAAAATGCCAGTGTTTGAAGAATCCAGCAAAACCACTCAAACACAGAATTTATTTAAGAGAATAAAATTATAAGGCACTTATATTTTATACCTCAACAGAAAGAGCAAAACTATTAGTTTCAGACAATAAGCACGTCAAATTGTTTCCATAATTCAGATCACTTAGTAAACACACATATGAACATATTTAGGAGATGCCAAGTCCCATCCTCTAAAATTCAGTATTAAACTCAGCCATCTAAATAACAGAGATATCAACTCCACAAATTCTCCATCCTGCAAAAAAGAGGAACTAATATTTTGATGAATCAGTGAAATTCACCAATTAATCTACTACATTTATTTGGCAGAAATGTATTCATTTCCTACAGCCATACTGGAAGAGAGATTTTCCCTATTACTTTCCCTGGTAGCATTCCCACAGCCAAGCCCTGGGATTCTGTTTACAATCACCCTCCAAAAAAGAACAGACCTGACAAGCTTACTACACTCACTCTAGTGAAGAAAAAGGTAAAGCAGAATTTTTAACAAGTGAATATTTGACTATATATTGAATGTCTTTTCTGAAATCCACTTCTTATTAAACATTTTCTTAATTTTGAAGCTCTACTGTTAAAATGCAATAGACAGTCAATAAAAAACTAAGGTTGAATTAAGTGAAAAAAGTTTTCAAGGTGTAAAATCCACGACATGGCAATGCTGACTGGAACACAGACAAATCTGACTCAAGCGCCGAGTCAGGCCATCCTACCACTTGGGACGTTCTTGTTTCCCCACTGCCCACTGAACTGCACAATGTCCACCTTCCCTGCTTGCCCAGGAGCCACTACACTGTCCCACTGTGTGCCCCAAGTGGTTTGGCTTTGCAGATTCTTGCACCCCTTCACTGGAGTGGGTTTTCCTTGTCCTTTGGAACAGCTTTTTCCCCTTCACAAGTCTGAGAGGATCCTGATGTCAGAAATCACTTCTGTCCTTTCCTCTCAGTATTGGCATCCAACGGGCTGACCAGCAACGTGTCTCCAAAGAACAGAAGCTGGAGTTGGGTGAAGACAATCTTAACTTCCTACGGGGTTAGCTTTGTAAACTAAGGGTAGAATCCGATTTCTCTCAGCCCCAGGACATCCAGGTGCTCCCTTAAGAGGCTCCACCTCCACCACTGAGGTTGTCCTCTGGGAGGAAAGGAACAAGGGGTTAATATACACTAAACATCCCCGAGCCAGAACTGCTGGGGGCATCCTGGGTCACACCCAGACAATTATGAAACACAGGCACAGAAGAAGACTGAAGGTTGTCTGGGGACACATTACCTTGTAACATTTCCAAAGCGGAACCTCAAACCAAAGACATTCTGAGAAGGTGTCTGTGCCTGGGGAAGATACAAGAAGAGGCACAGAGACTTTTTAAAAAGCAGGGTCAGGAGATTCTTCTCTGTTCTCATGTCTCCAAACAGAAAACAGATGTCTAAAAAAGGTGCCATCCAATGCTCTGTGAAAACGTGATTAAAACACTGCGTGTGGAATGTGCAATCAAGGACAAAGAGGCTGGGAGGACAGCATGGTGGATGCGCGGCGGAAAGCCAGCCCCTCCGGAGGGTTTGGAGTCCTTAAGCAGCAGTCGGTGAGACTGAAGCGGCGCCAGGGCCATGGCTCCTAGGGAAAGAGACCGAACTCAAACGCACGTCTCGTAAATCACCACCTTAGGGAAAACGAAATTCAGGCTGAAGCAAAACCTCCAACGAACCCCTCGTTACCTCACCAGGAAACGCCCACCTGGACAGTCCCAGCGAGGCGACCACCCAACTGCAGCGAGTTCTCAATGCGGTTCGCTTCCTCGCGCGCCTGACAAAAGCCTCTGCTCGGGCGCCCGCAAACCCCGGCCGCGCGCTCTGCGCCGACGCACTTCCTCGCTCAAACTCCTTAAACCGCGACTCGCCTTCCATTTTCACCAGGGCAGAGGAGCGCCCGGGACCCACAGCGCTCCCCGAAGCCGCTCCTCCCGGGTCGGGGCTCCCCCAGGCTCCGTCGCCGCCGAGGTCCCGGCCGGGCGGAAGTCGCGCGCTGAGGCGGACCGGAAGGGGTGCGGCTGGCGGCCCAGCCCACGTCACAGCCTGCGGCCGGGGCAGCGGCGCGCCGGGCGGGTCCCGCGGGGCCTCGGGTCCGCGGGCTCGGAGGGAGACGTGGGGAGGCCTGCGGCCGCCAGCCGCTTCCAGCCCGTTTCCTGCAGCCCCGCCCCGCCTCGGGACCCCGTCCTTACACCCACCATTTCCCAGCTTCCGGGCGTCCAGGCCTCTTGCTGGGGATCTCCTGATACCCGCAGGTCACAGGGCAAGAGGCTGTGGCGGCCACCGGGGCGTCCCCGAGCAGAGCACGCGGAGCGCAGACGACCGCGCGAGGACTAGGAGAGACGAAGGCCCCGCCACGTCCCGGAAGCCGCGCCCTTCGGTCCGGCTGCGCGCCTGATTGGACGGGTCCCACGTCAGCGCCCCTGATTGGCTAGGGCTCCAGTCCCCGCCCCTCAGGCCCTGATTGACGGAGGGTGTGATCAGACGCTGGGTTGACGGCGACAAGGTAGCAGGTTCTTGGCTGCAGCCTTTTCAGGCAGGGCTTCCTCGTTGCCCTGGGCTATATTCATTTATAAATAATATATATATGTTATTCACAAATGAAAACAATATAGTGCAATGATGTTAACATTTCAGATTTTAGGACCTTTCTGGCCTCTGGTAATTTGATCAGGCAGCGTGAAATTCCATAAAGGAGACAATCCTTTAAGAAACAAAATGTAAGTCACGTGTGAATTTTAAATTTCCTAGTAGCCACCTTTAAAACGTTAAAAATAATAGGTGAAATTGTCATTTAACCCAATATGTTCAAAATATTATCATTTAAACATATAATCAATATCTGAATGAACTAATTTTCGGTAGTCGATCTGTGAAACACTGTATTTGGTCAAACCTTCCAGCACGTCTCAGTGCAGCCAGCTTCCAGGCCCTCAGTCCCGACACATGGCCGGTGCTTCTCACACTGGGCGCAGCTCTGAGGGAGGGGAAGGGCCTGAACCCTCGTTTCCCTCCAGAAGCGAAAGATCGGTGCCTCCTTACCAACACCTCTCCCCGGGCCAAAGGCTGAAGGACATGGCCCGAGAGAGCAAGGGCTGCAGAGTCCAGTCTTGGACCACGGCTGCCCCTGCCGTCCATCTTCCTTCCAAAGCTCAGCCAGTGAAAACAGAACAGAGGGGCCCCGGAGGGCCTAATACCAAGCCTTTAGGTCTGTCCACAGCTTTGACTTCCAAAGTTTAGATATAGAGAAAATAGATGAAACAAACTTCTTATACTGGTATTTGGCCTTGCCCCTAATGAACAGGCTATTGGTTGTCTTTTTCCTCCTATGGTGTGGGAGACTAATCACATGTACACGTAGACATGGGACATATGTGTCTCTGCATAACTCATCACCGTCTAACGAGATCCAAATTTAAATAAAGGGAAAAGAAAACCAACACCTACAGGGTGCCTACTGATTGCACATAACTAGTAATCAGTCTCTCATTGAATTCTGACATCCTGTCTGTATTGGGTGGATGTATTAGTGAGGCATAGCAAACCACCTAAAACTGCCTAGCTCGTGATTCAGCTAGGCAATGCGTTTGGTCTCAGCTGGGATCCTTCAGACATGTGGTCAGATGCTGATTCTAACTGTTTCTAGGAGTGCGTTGCCTGTCAACTGGGGCACCTTCATTCTTCTCCATATGGCATCTCATCCCCCAGCAGGTTAATGTGGGCTTATTATCATAGAGGTAACAGGATTCTGAAAGAAAAACAAAAGCACTCAAGACTTTTTGAGCCTAGATCCCAAACTAGCACGCTGTTGTATGTTCAACTTTCTGTTGACCAGAGCAAATAAGACCAGCCAGATCTAAAAGTTCTAAAGTACAGATTTTGCCTCTTGAAGGGAGCAGCTATAAAAGCACATTGCAAAGGGCACGTATGCAGGGAAGAGTGAAGAATTTTTGCAATCAGTATCATTATGCCTTTTCTTGCAGATGAGGTTTACATAACTGTTGGAAGGCAAGAAACTTCCAAAACCCCACAGCTACTAAGCAGCTGGGTTGGAATAGACTCAACTCTAACTCCAAAGCCTATGTACCTCCATAGACCGACCACACTACTCATGCAACTTCCCTGGTTCTTCAAGGTTCTAGAGAGTTACACTTCTGCAGTAGAAGCAGAGTCCTTTTGACATTTGTGCCCATATAGTACTGTTTATCATTAGCATAACCCCTCAAGAAACTGCAGAAGCATCTTGGAAGGATATGGAATATTTAGGAAAATAGCTGGGGAATGAATTTAGGAAATCAAAGCCAAACAACATATTTATTTTTCATCATAGGAGACTTTGAAAACATATAATGTATTCCATATATATGCAAATTCTTTTCATTTTTGGGTATTTTTAGGCTGCTTATGATTTTTAACAGACTAAAACTACTGTGCCTGAAATAACCTCTTATTCTGGAAGCAAGTGACATAAAGATAGGTCTGCTGCTGAAGACATTTTCTGCTGCTGCAATTTAGCAAAATACCTGAGTACGTCTTGAAGTTATCCTTAGAGTTTTAACGGGTTCAATTTATAGGCAATAGCTCAGAAGTACATATGGTCCCCCAGGGCTTGTGACTGGAATCTGGGTTGTTAAGACTTCTTTTTTATTTTCACTAACAGTTCTTTATCAACCACGTCTTTTGCAATTGTTAGTTTCATTCGGCAGCTTGTCTTTTCCTTGTCTTAACAGTATCTTTTGCAAAACGACTAAAGTCCAATTCATCAATTTTGTCATTCACGAATCATGCTTTTGGTGTTGCATCTGAAACCTATTGTCAAACCCAAGGTATCCTAGAGTTTCTGTTAGGGTTTTTTTTTCTCTTTTTTTTTTTTTGACACTATTTACCCACTGAATAGTTAGGGTTTTTATTCATTTTGAACTAACTTTGTGAAAAAGGCAAGGCCTTTGTCTCATTTATTTCTCTGCATATAGATGTCTACATGTCAAGCAGTATTTGTTGAAAAAAACTACTTTTTAAAATTAAATTTCCTTTACTCCTTTGTCAAAGATCAGTTGACTGCATTTTGTGGGTTTATTTCTGAATTTTCTGTTCTATTGATCTATTTGTCTATTCTTTTCCAAATACCACACTGTCTTGATTACTACAACAACTTTATAATAAATCTTAAAATCATGTAATATGAACACTAGAAATTTACTCTTCATTGTTCTGTTAACCATTTTGGATTATTTGTCTTTCCATATAACTTTTAGGGTCAATTTTTCATTATTGACTACATAACTTTTAAAGAGTTTTAATGGTATTGTTTTGAATCTATAATTCAAATTGGGGCAAACCAACATCTTTTTTTTTTTTTTTTTTTGAGATGGAGTCTTGCTCTGTTGCCAGGCTGGTATGCAGTGGCCCCATCTCCACTCACCGCAACCTCAGCCTCGTGGGTTCAAGCAATTCTCCTGCCTCAGCCTCCCAAATAGCTGGGATTGCAGGTTCCCACCACCACATCCAGCTAATTTTTGTATTTTTACTAGAGATGGGGTTTCACCATGTTGGCCAGGGTGGTCTTGAACTTCTGATGTCAGGTGATCCACCAACCTTGGCCTTCTAAAGTGCAAGGATTACAGCTGTGAGTTACTGAGCCTGGCCACATTCTTTTCTTTCTGCTTGAAGTAATCCCTTCAGCATTTCTTAGAGGACAGCCTTGGTGTTGATTAAATCTCTCAGCTTTTGTTTGTCTGGGAAAGTCTGTATTTCTCATTCCCAAACATTCTTCATACATTTGAAGAATATTTTTGCCAGATATACTACTTTAGGATAAAGGGTTTTTGGGGGATTTTTGTTTTTTAATTCAGCGCTTTAAATATATTATGCCATTCTCTTCTGGCTTGTACAGTTTCCACTAAAAAGTCTGGTGCCAGACATATTAAAGCTCCATTGTGTGTTGTTTCCTTCCTCTCGCTTCTTTGAGGATCCTTTAGCTTTGTTGTTGACCTTTGGGAGTTTGATTATTAAATACCTCGAGGTTGTCTTCTTTAAGTCTGCTTGATGTTCTAATATATAACCTTCTTTAGTGGATATTGGTATGTTTCTCTAGGTTTGGAGAGTTCTGTGTTGTTTCTCTGAATAAACTTTCTATCTTTCTCTACCTCCTCTTTATTGCCAACAATTCCCAGATTGGCCCTTTTGAGGCTATTTTCTGTATCTTGCAGGTGTGCCTCATTCTTTTTTTTCTTTTTCTCTTTAGTCTCCTCTGTCTGCATATTTTCAAATAGTCTGTCTTTATGCTAATTCTCCTGCTTGATCAATTCTGCTATTAACAAACTCTAATAAAAGTTTTAGTATGCCAGTTGCATTTTTCACCTCCAGGATTTCTGCTTGATTTTTAAAAATTATTCCAGCCTCTTTACTACATTCATCTGATAGAATTCTAAATTCCTTCTCTGTGTTATCTTGAAATTCTTTGAGTTCCTTCAACACAGCTATTTTGAATTCTCTGTCTGAAAGGTCACATATCTCTGTTTCTTCAGGATTGATCTCTGTTGCCTTACTTAGTTCATTTGGTGAGGTCACGTTTTCCTGGATGATCTTCATACTTGCAAATGTCTGTCTGTGCCTAGGCATTAAATCATTAGGTATTTATTATAGTCTTCATAGCCTGGGCTTGTTTGTTCCCATTCTTCTTGGGAAGGCTTTTCAGATATTCAAAAGCACTTGGGTGTTGTGATCTAAGTTGTATCTGCTTTAGGGGGCACCCTAAGTCCACTAATGAATGCTGTGGTTCTTGCAGACTCATGGAGGTACTGCCTTGATGGTCTTGCACAAGATCTGGAAGAATTCTCTGATTTACAAGGCAAAGACTCTTGTTTTCTTTCCTTGCTTTCTTCTAAACAGTCTCTCTGTTCTGAGCCACCTGGAGCTGGCAGTGGAGTGACACAAGTACCCCTATGGCCACCCCTTCTAGAGCTGTGCTGGGTCAGTCCCAAAGCAAGCGCAGAGCTGGGTCTCACCCAAGGCCTGCTGTAACCCCTTTCTCGCTACAGCCTTTGTCTGCTCAAAGCTCTGGGGCTCCACACGCAGCATGTGGCAAAGCCAGCCAAGCCTGTGTTTGTTTCTTCAGCGTGGCGAGCTACCCCAGGCCAGGAACGTGTCCAGAGGTGCTGTCTGGGAGGCAGGGACTAATGTCAAAAACCTTAGAAGACCACCTAGAATCCTACCTCCTGCAGCTGAGCGAGCACTCCAGCCATAAGACGCAGTCCTTTCCACTCTACTTCTGCTTCCCAAAGGCAGAGGAGCTGCACCCCATGGCCACCACCACAGGCCCGTGGGGAGGACTGCAAGACAACTGCTGCTATTCCCTGAAGGCCCAAGTGCTCTCCGTTCAGCTTGTGGTACATTTTGCCTTGCCTAGACTCACCCTTAAGGGCAGTGGGCACCCCTCTGGTCCAGGGCACATCTAGAAATGCCATCCGTATTAGTTTATTCTTACATCTCAAAACATAATCATGCCTTCCCAACAGTGCCCCAAAGTCTAAACACATCCCAGCATTAACTCAAAAGTACAAAGTCCAAATTCTCATCTGAAACAAAGCAAGACTCTTCCACCTATGAACCTGTAAAATCAAAAACAAGTTAGTTACTCCCAAGATACAGTGGGGGTATAGGCATTGGGTAAATACTCCAGTTTCAAAAAGGAGACATTGGCCAAAAGAAAGGGGCTCCTGGCCCCATGCAAGTTTGAAACCCAGCAGGGCAGTCATAAATCTTAAAGCTCCAACATAATCTCTTTTAACTTTATGTCTGAAATCTGTAGCACACCGGTGCAAGGGGTGGGCTCCCAAGACCCTGGGCAGCTCCACTCCTGTGACTTTGCAGGGTTCATCCCCAGTGGCTGATCTCACGAACTGGTGATGATTGCCTGTAGCTTTTCCAGACCCAGGGAACAAGCTGCCAGTGGATCCACTATTCCAGGGTCAAGAGAATGGTAGCCCCCTTCTTACAGCTCCACTCGGCAGTGCCCCAGTGTGGACGCTGTGTGGGGGCTACACATTTCCCCTCCATGCCCTAGCAGGGGCTCCCCATGAGGGATCCGCCTCTGCAGCAGGCTTCCACCTGAACACCCAGGCTTTCCCATACATATCTGAAATCTAGGTGGAGGCTCTTGTTCTCTGTGCACCCACAGGCTTAACACCATGTGGAAGCCACCAAGGCTACGGCTTGCACCTTCTGAAGCAGTGGCCTGAACTGTGCCTGGTCCTTTCTGAGCCAAAGCTGGAGCTGGCACGGCTGAGATGCAGGAAGTTGTGTCCCAAGGCTGTGCAGGGTGAGCCCTGGTCATGGTCCATAAAACCATTTTTCTGTCTTAGGCCTTCAGGCCTGTGATGGGAGGGGCTCTTGCCAAGGTCTCTGAAATGCCTTTGAGGCCTTTTCCCTATTGTCTTAGCTATCAGCACTTGACTTCTTTTTACTTATGCAAAATACTACAGCCTGCTGAATTCCTTCCCTGAAAATAGGCTTTTTCTTAATTTCTTCTTCTACAAAAAAGGGGGTATGTTTGCAGAGTGTGCAGGCTTGTTACATAGGTACACGTGTGACATGGGGGTCTGCTGCACCTATTAACCACCTTCTAAGTTCCCTCCCCTCACCCCACAGCTTCCAGCAGGCCCTGGTATGTGTTGTTCCCGTCTGTGTCCATGTGTTCTCGTTGTTCAACTCCCACTTAAGAGTGAGAACAAGCAGTGTTTGGTTTTCTGTTCCTGTGTCAGTTTGCTGAGGATGATGGCTTCCAGCTTCATCCATGTCCCTGCAAAGGACATGATCTCATTCCTTTACTTTTTTTTTGAGATGGAGTCTTGCTCTGTTGCACAGGCTGGAGTGCAGTGGCACAATCTTGGCTCACTGCAACCTCTGCCTCCTGGGTTCAAGTGATTCTTCTGCCTCAGCCTCCCGAGCAGCTGGGAGTACAGGCACACGCCACCACACCCAGCTAATTTTTGTATTTTTAGTAGAGACAGGGTTTCCCCATATTGGCCAGGCTGGTCTCAAATTCCTGACCTCCTGACCCGTCTGCCTCGGCCTCCCAAAGTGCTGGGATTGCAGGCATAAGCCACTGTGCCCGGCCTCATTCCTTTTCATGGCAGCATAGTATTCTATGATGTATGTGTACCACATTTTCTTTATCCACTCTATCACTGATGGCATTTGGGTTTGATCCATGTCTTTGCTGTAAGGCCGATAGTCTCTCTGGGAGCCGGTTGTGCAACACCCACCCCCTCCGTACCTGATAACACTGTTATCAGCAAGCTGGATGTCCTACTCAGCACCTGCCTTCTCCGTGCGGGCTCCCCACACCCACTTCTGCGTTCCACCCCTAGCCCCACACTCAGCCCTGAAATCATGATCTCAGCCCCGCCAAAATTCAAAAATCCTGCCGAAAGCCTGACCAATGGCAGCTCGCCAAGTCCAAGTCCAGTCTCTCTATGACCAATGCAGTTGCTCATGCTTTGTTTCCCCACTGATCAATCTATTGCCTTCACCTGCCCACCTGTCGATAGCCCCACTGGGCTACCAATGGCAGCTTGCCAAGTCCGGGTCCAGTCTCTCTATGACCAATGCAGTTGCCCATGCTTTGTTTTCCCCACTGACCAATCTACTGCCCTCATTCCCAATAAAACCCCATGCCCAGAACGGCCGGGTGCGACTTCTCTGGCCCCTCTTCCTCGGAACATAGAACCTCGCCTGGGAGCTGAATAAACTGGAATTTGACTTTTCTGATACTGGTCTGTTTCCTCAATTTGATTTCAACAATACACCTTATATTTGCTATTGGACATAGTGCTGCAATAAATATACGTATGCATGTGTCTTTATAGTAGAATGATTGACATTCCTTTGGGTATATACCCAGTAATGGAATTGCTAGGTCAAATGGTATTTCTGGTTCTAGATCCTTGAGGAATCACCATACTGTCCCCCACAATGATTAAACTAATTTATATTCCCACCAACCGTGTAAAAGCATTCCTATTTCTCCACAGTCTCACCAGCATCCATTGATTCCTGACTTTTTAATAATTGCCATTCTGACTGGCATGAGATGGTATCTCATTATGGTTTTGATTTGCATTTCTCTGATGATCAGTGATATTGAGCTATTTTTCATATGTTTCTTGGCCACATAAATGTCTTCTTTTGAAAAGTGTCTGTTCATATCCTTTGCCCACTTTTTGACGGGGTTGTTTTTTTCTTGTAAATCTGTTTACGTTCCTTGTAAATTCTGGATATTAGATCTTTGTCAGATGGATAGATTGCAAAAATTTTCTCCCATTCTGTAGGCTTCCTGTTCACTCTGATTATAGTTTCTTTTGCTGTGCAGAAGCTGTTTGATTTAATTAGATCTGGTTTGTCAATTTTGGCTTTTGTTGCAATTGCTTTTGGTGTTTTAGTCATGAAGTCTTTGCCCATGCCTATGTCCTAAATGGTATTGTCTAGGTTTTCTTCTAGGGTTTTTATGGTTTTGGGTCTTACACTTAAGTCTTTAATCCATCTTGAGTTAATTTTTCTATAAGGTGTAAAGAAGGGGTCCAATTTCTGTTTTCCGCATACGGCTAGCCCATTTTTGGGCTTTTCTTTTCTACCACACGCCTGGGCTGCAAATGTTCCAAGCTCTTACGGTCTGCATCCCTTTAAATATAAGTTCCAACTTCAGATCATTTCTCTGCCCATACATACGAGAGTAAGTTTTTGGAAGCAACCACTTTATTGCTGTTCAGAAATTTCTGCCACCAGATACCGTAAATCATCATTCTCAAGTTCAAAGCTCCACAAATTTCTAAGGCAGATACATAAAGCAGCCAAGTTCTTTGCTAAGACATAACAAAAGTGACCTCTGCTCCATTTCTTAGTAAGCTACTCATTTCCATCTGAAACCCTGACATCTGGACTTTCCTGTTCCTGTCGCTATCAGCATTTTGGTCACAACCATTTAACCAATCTGTAGGATATTCCAAACTTTCCATTATCTTCCTGTGTTCTTCTGAACCTATAAACTCTTCCAACTTCTGCCTGTTTCCCAGTTTCAAAGTCACTTCACATGTTCAGGTATCTTTATAGCAACGCCCCATCCTCAGTACCAATCTTCTGTATTAGGCTGTTCTTGCATTGCCATAAAGAAATATCTGAAACTAATTAATGCATAATAAGAAGAAGTTCAATTGGCTCAGGGTTCCACAGGCTGTAAGGAGCATGATGCTGACATCCGCTCAGCTTCTGGGGAGGTCTCAGGAAACAGTCATGGTGGAAGATGAAGGGGGAGCAGGCATGTCACATGGCCAGAGCAGCGAGAGAGAGATGGGGGAGGTGCTACATGCTTTTAGAGAACCAGATCTCATGAAAACTCACTCACTATTGTGATCATAGTACCAAGGGGGGATGGCACTAAATTATTCATGAGAAACCACCCCCATGATCTAGTCACCTCTCACCAGGCCCCACTCCAACTTTAGGGATTACAACTGAACATGAAATTAGGATAAGGACACAGATCCAAGCCATATCATCATCCAAAAGCCAAGTTCTTGAACTGAGGACCTCAAGAGCCTGCTTGGTGCTCTACTCGCCTGTGGCCAAGCTGGTCCCTAAGGTGCAAAATAAAGTCCGCTTTTCTTTTCCCTCTGCTTTTCTCAAGCAGAGTCTTGCCCCGTAGCCACACAGATGGTAACGTGCTGAGTCTCACCTAAAGCCAGAACATCTCAGAGTCTCACCATGACATACTGCCTGGGTATCACTGCTCCTTATTCAGGGCCCCAGCGCTCTTCAGTTAGCAGGTGATGATTCCTGGCGGGCTGTGTTCTTCCCTTCAAGGTCGTGGGTTCCCTTCTGAACCCATGTGTGTCTAGAAATGTTGTCCATGGCCAGAGCTTTGGAAAGGAGCCTCACAGCTCTGACTAGTACCCTATTCTGCTGTGGCTGAGGTGGTAACCAAGGTGCAAGACAACGTCCTCCCACTCTTCCCTCTCCTTCAACAAACTCTGCAGCTTGGGTGTAGGGAAGAGGTAATGCCAGCACTTCCTTAATCGCTGCGGCTGGTGTCTCAGTAGGTCATGTGCTCCCACAGCCCACTGGCTGTGGACCCAGTTCAGCACTGGAACTTGCCTAGGAGTTGCAGTCCTTGGAGCCTAGACTGCCTTTCAAGTTTATTTAGGGCCTGGAGTACTTCAGCCAGTGAGGTCTGCAGGTTTGGACTGCTGAGATTGGCGATTTCCCTCCGGCGAGAGCTGGTTTATATGCCCCTTCCGTTGGTGGGCTTCGGCTGAGTTCTGTCCCCTGTTGTTTTCTGCTGTGACGGGGCAGCACTGGGTTCACTGCCTCACAGGGGCTGCGCTGTGCTTCTCTGCAGTGCACAGAGTCACCCCTGCACCACGCCACAGCTGCCTGGCAATAGGGCACGGATGCTGTTTGTGATTCGAGACTGTTCTTCCCACCTCTTCAATGCCTCCTTCAGCAATACGAAGTTAAAACCAGGTACTGTGAGTTTACATTTCATTTTCAGTTCTGATAAAGGTGGTTTTCTGTGTGTGTGGTTGGTTGTTAAATTGGTGTCCCTGCAGGGAGAATGATTAGCAGAGCCTTCTATTCTGCCATCTTGCCCCCCCTTAATTTTGCTTCACACTTAATTTTTACTTACGTTTACCTATATTCAGTTTTACTACACTCAATGTGACTTATGCTTAATATTACTGTGCAGATTGGTTTAAAAACTCTTTGTAGTCAAATATATTAATATCTTCCTTAATTGTTTCAGGATTTGAGACATAGAAAGTTTTCCATGCTTCCATTTATACAGTGATTCGTCTGTGCATTTTCTTCTGGCATTTTTTTTTTAACTAGAATTGAATATATGGAAACTTTGCTATTTGTACTCATTTACTTTTATGGTTTATAAAATTATTTAAGCTTTATTCTTGTCCATATTACTGTCTAGTTATTCCCACAAAACTTGTCTCAATATGTCTTCCTTCACTGCTTTAGATATCACCATACATTTATTCGTTTCCAACTGGCTCTACTTTCATTTTTCTAAATGGGTTAATCTCTTCCACTGGAAAATCTATTATTTTTAATAAGCTCCTAGTTTACATTTATAATATTTTATAAAAGGTTTTTCCACTGATGTTAATATATATGAATGATCTGCTGTTTTTTCCTTTTGATGCCATTTTTGTTAGTATTTGGTATCAATGCTTTATTTACTTCATAAAACATATATGGAATTTGATCATATAAATATATCCAATTATCACATGTACCCCAAAAATATATACATTATATATCAATAAAAGGTAATTTTTAAAAAAGTTTGGAAGTTTTCCTTTTTTTGTCAAAAAGACCAGACAATTTTACAATATTGATATTTTTGAAACAAGGATTTCTTTATGACTAATATTTACTCTATTTTAAAAGTATTTTGTGCTACATACAAATCATTTTATTTTTGTTTCGTTTGCACTTATTCATTTGGTTATTGACAATTATGCCTTTGAAATTTTGTAATGTCTAAAAAGTATCATTTAGCTGAATACATCCAACAGTCTTTAGGGGTATGGACTAAATTTTCTCCCATAGGCAAAAATGTGGATGATTCGCATGGAGAAAAGCAGCTCATAACAGTTAACAAATACTAGTGACGAGGAGGACTCCTTCAAGGGAGATATGCAGTCGGCAGGCAAGCTTATGAGGACCACACTGAAAAGGGCTCACCAGCCAGGCGCGGTGGCTCATGCCTGTAATCCCAGCACTTTGGGAGGCTGAGGTGGGTGGATCATGAGATCAAGGGTTCGAGACCAGCCTGGCCAACATGGTGAAACCCATCTCTACTTAAAAATACAAAAATTAGCCAGGCGTGGTGGTGTGCACC
The DNA here is from genome assembly GCA_004027715.1 of Plecturocebus donacophilus. Lineage (NCBI taxonomy): Eukaryota > Metazoa > Chordata > Mammalia > Primates > Pitheciidae > Plecturocebus > Plecturocebus donacophilus. The sequence continues at coordinate 4,567 of PVKP010035981.1, read as the reverse complement.
TGTAATCCCAGTTACTCAGGAGGCTGAGGCAGGAGAATTGCTTGAACCCGGGAGGTGGAGGTTGTGGTGAGCTGATAGCGCACCGCTGCACTCCAGCCTGGGCGACAGAGTGACACTCTGTCCCAACAACCAAAAATGGCTCACCAGGCATAAAGGCCTCGAGCGCTTTTAGCACTTTCTGAAAGGAAAGGAGTGGGTTGCTGTCAGATGTCTCGGTTTCTTCAGCTGCTGAAGTCCTTAGAGGAGAACAGAAGATGGTCCCCACACAGCAAGGCATGTTGGCCAAGTAATTATATGCCACCTTTGTGTTTTCCTGTCAGTATGTTGAACTACTGTGGTGACCTGGTTAATTACTGCCAACTCAGGACACAGGCAGGTTTAAATAGCTTTGACTTCCAGAGCATCAGGGCAAGGATAAACCATGACTGCAAAGTGCTGGGTGGAGGGTAAATATGCCTTGTGACTACGCAGACTTCACGCGAGAAAGCCGCTAAACAGGAGAAGCCACTGCAGTGGGAGTGCCAGGTTTCCTGTGAATGCTGTAGGTCGCATATTGTTGGTTATGCAGAATAGCTAACAGCTCTCCCCTACAGGACCGCAGCTGAATCCTACTTTTCTGCAGGGAGGTGGTGGCCTGTGATGTAGGATGTCCGTTATAGAGCTATTTCCATTCTATATGAAAGACAGGCCGGGCGTGGTGGCTCACGCCTGTAATCCAAGCACTTTGGAGGCCAAGGCGGGCGGATCACCTGAGGTCAGGAGTTCAAGACCAGCCTGACCAACATGGTGAAACCCCGTCTTTATTAAAAAAAAATAAATTTTTTTTTTTTTTAAAAAAGCAAGACTGAGGTGGGCGGATGACTTGAGGCCAGGACTTTGAGACCAACCTGGCCAACATGGTGAAACCTTGTCTCTATTAAAAATACAAAAATTAGTGAGGCGTGGTGGCATGTGCCTGTAAACCCAGCTGTTCGGGAAGCTGAGGCTACAGAATCGCTCGAACCTGGGGGGCAGAGGTTGCAGTGAGCTGAGATCATGCGACTGAATTCCAGCCTGGGCGACAGCAAGATGAAAGAAGGGAGGGGAGGGGAGGGGAGGGGAGGGGAACGGGAACAGGAACTGGAAGAGGAAAGGGAAGGGAAGGGAAGTGTAATAGAACAGAGTTGAATGAAATAGAATGGGAGTGGAGTGAAATGGAATGGAATAGGGCAAATTGGAATGGAATGGAGTGAAATAAAGCAGAATAGAGTTGAACACACTGAAACAGAATGGAATGGAGTGAAGTGGAAATGAAATGCACTAGACTGGAATAAACTGAAATAAAATGGAATGGAGTTGTATAAAACAGAATATAACTGAACATAAAATAAAATAGAATGCAGTGGAGTGGAGTGGAATGGAGTGCAGCAGGATGGCACGGAATGTAGCAGAATGCAGTGGAAGGGAATTGAAAAGAATGAAATGGAATAAAATAGAATAAACTGGAAAAATGGGACGGAGCGGAGTAAAACAGAATAGAATACAATGGAATAGAATAGAATGGAGTGGCGTGGAATAGAGTGAAGTAAAATGAAAAAGAATGGAAGAGAATAGAAATAAAATGCGATGGAGTGAAATGAAGGAGTGAAGTATAATGAAAGGAAGGGGAATAGAATGGAATGGAGTAGAGTGGAATAAAATAAATGAAATCGTATAGAATGAAGTGGAATAGAATAAGCAGAATGAAATAGAGTGGAGTAGAACAGGGTAGGATAGGATAGAATAAGACAAAGCGAAGTGGAGTGGTATGAATGGAATGGAATGGAACGCAGTGGGAGGGAAAGAAATGGAGCAGAATAGAGTAAGTGAAATGGAACAGGGAGGAGTGGAGTGAGCTGGAGCAGACTGAGCTGCGCAGAGTGGAGGGCTGCATCTAGTGGAGACCCTGCGGAGGTCCAGGGCAGGGCACAGCATCACAGAGCACGGGTGCTGAGTGCGGTAGCTCGGGTCTCTCTTCTTTTACTTGTTAAGCTGCCAGCTCCATTCCCATGATAACCCACTAATCAGTTAATCCACGAATGAATAATTCATTGGTGAGTGCAGAGCCCTCATGGCACAATCACCTCCTGAAGGTCCCATTTCTCAACATTGCCACATTGGGAATCAGGTTTCAACCTGAGTTTCTGTGGAGACAAGCCGTGTTCAAACCACAGCACTGGGAGAGTGCATTTTCCCTTTAAAGTTGAAGGGACAGAGGTTGCCTAGGACGTACAGCAGAGAAATGCAACAAGAAAATCATAATGTTTGTTTGTTTTAAAACAAGGTCTTGCTGTGTCACCCAGGCTACAGTGTGTGGCGCGATCTCAGCTCTCTGCAGCCTCAGACCCCCAGGCTCGAGATCCTCCCACGTCAGCCTGGGAGTCAGGCTCACTTCCATTCAGTCAGCAGCTGGGATTACAGGCGCAGGCCACCACACCCAGCTAATTTTTGTATAAAAAAGTTTTAAATTTAATTTAATGTTTAAAAATGTACTCAGGGGCCGGGCACTGTGGCTCACACCTGTAATTCTAGGACTTTGGGAGGCTGAGGTGGGTGAATTATCTGAGGTCAGGAGTTCGAGACCTGCAGACCAAAAACCCCATCTCTACTAACAACAGAAAACTTAGGCGGGCGTGGTGGTCACACCTGTAATCCCAGCTACTCGGGAGGCGGAGGCAGGAGAATCACTTGAACCCACGACGCGGAGGTTGCAGTGAGCTGAGATCATGTTACTGCACTCCAGCCTGGACAACAGAGCAAGACTCCATCTCAAAAAAAAAAAAAAAAAGCTTCAAAATTCAAAAGGACAAACCAAAATAACAGGAAAAGTCTCCCTCTGACCTTTTATCACCTGGACCCTGAGTTCTCATTTCCAAAGGAAATGACGTTAACATTGCTATGTAAATCTCCCAAAAATATTTGATACATACAATAGCATGTATATGTAGCATATATAACTATATGTGTGTATTAATTTCCTACTGGTGCTATAAAAATTATCACAAATTTAATTGTTTAAAATAAAATATATTTATTATCTTGAAATTCTGGAGTCAGACATCTCACATGGGCCATACTGGGCTAAAAATCAAGATGTCAGCCGAGCCCAGTGGCTCATGCCTATAATCCCAGTGCTTTGAGAGGCCTCGGCAGGAAGATACTTGAGCCCAGGAGTTTAAGGCCAGCTGGGGCAACACAGTGAGACCCCTATCCCCACAAAAAAAAAACGTTAACTAGCTAGGTGTGGTGGCACGTACCTGTAGTCCCAGCTACTCCAGAGGCTGAGGTGGGAGGATTGCTTGAGTCCAGGAATTCAAGGTTGCAGTAAGTGACGATCATGTCACCGCACTCCAGCCTGGGTGACAGAAGGAGAACAAGTACCAAAACATTTAAAGAGAGAGATCCAAGATGGCCGACTAGCAACAGCTCAGGAATGTAGCTCCCAGTGAAAGCGCAGAGAACGAGTGGACGCCGCAGTTTCCAACGAATTTTTGTTGCCCACAGACCGCAAGATTCCTGGCAGAGAAGCCACACGGGTCGCCAGCGCGACTCTTTTGGTCGGTGCGACTCTTTTGCCGGCACCCTGCGCGGCGCTTCCTGGTGCGGAGTGTGCGGGACGGACGGGCTCGGCTGGTCCCATCCCCACAAGGAAAACAGCAATTGGAAGCGCTGAGGACTGAGTTTCACAGCGGGCGCAGCGAACCCGGGAAGGTCTGGCTCAGAGGGGAACCGGCGTCCGCCGAAGGAAAACTAAGAAACAGAAAAACTTCATCACCGGGCGGAGAGAGATCCAAAATGGCCGTGTAGCAGCAGCTCGGGATTGTGGCTCGCGGTGAGGGCGCAGAGAGCGAGTGGATGCCGCAGTTGCAGACGAATATTTGATGCCCACGGACTGCGAGATTCCCGGCGAGAGAGCCACACGGGTCGCCAGCGCGACTCTTTTGGCCGGCGCGGCGCTTCTCGGTGCGGAGTATACGGGACTGGGTGGTGCCCTTTTAGTCGGGCTCCGCTGGTCCCATCCCCACAAGGAGAACAGCAATTGGAAGCGCTGAGGACTGAGAGCGAGCACAGCTGAACCCGGGAAGGCCCAGCTCTGTGGGGAAGGAGCGCCCCCGAAGGAAAACTAAGAAACAGAAAAAACTTAATAACTAACAAGCCTGACGTCCACTCAGAGACCCAATCTGAAAGTCGGCAATTACAAAGACGACAGGTGGATAAATCCACAAAAATGGGAAGAAACCAGTGCAAAAAGGCTGAGAACACCCGAAATCAGAATGCCTCTCCTCCTACCGGGGATTGCAGCTCCTCATCAGCAAGAGAACAAGGCTTGACGGAGGATGAGTGTGATGCACTCACAGAATCAGGCTTCAGAAGGTGGATAATAAGAAACTTCTGTGAGCTAAAAGAACATGTTCTAACCCAATGCAAAGAAACTAAGAACCTTGAAAGAAGATTTAACGAAATGTTAACGAGAATGGACAACTTAGAGAAGAATATAAGTGAATTGATGGAGCTGAAAAACACAACATGAGAACTTCGCGAAGCATGC
>PVKP010035980.1:0-22835 GCA_004027715.1 Plecturocebus donacophilus | reverse complement strand
CAAGAATTTTTAGCTTAGTCTTCTGTTTGTTTGTTTGTTTGAACCATGACCTGAAAACTGCTGTTGCTATATCCCAAGTCAGGACTGTTTCCTGGGAGTTTGCAACTTAGTTTTGTGAGTCTAAATAAGCACTCTAACTTTTGAGTCTTTTAACTTAAAACTGTCTCTTCCTGTTCTCCTGTGGTTTTTGTCTTTCTCTAGAGATACTTAAAGCTATACAAGGGTCTGTTTGACTCCACACATTGGTTTCTCTTCCTTGTGAAGCTCCTAAAATGCTTTGTTTCTTTCACTTTCTTATTAGCCCTAAGATACCATGCTCAGGTTTCTCCTTTCCTAGCTTCCTTCTGGGAGAGTGGCTTCACTTTTTCATCTATTTACTTATAAAATTATGAGTCTTTTCCACCATGTGCCAGCCTTATACTGGGGCAGAATATTCAGCTACATATAGGAGTGCAGCCCAAGTCTTTAAGGAGCTAGAGATAACATGATAAGTGCTGAAATGAAGAGATGAAAAAGAGGGATGAAAAACAGTGATATATTATCATAAAGGTGTGAGAAAGCTGCCTATTTGTTTCCCTCAATTTAGGAATAATTTATCAAGCATCACTTTGACAGGCAGACTTTTAACAATTTTTAAGAAGTCATGGACTTTGTTGGGAAAAACGAAAACAAAAATCAGTATAGAATCAGTTACCAATTTGAGGCATCTCTTAATTCTATTTTTGCTGGTTTTAATGAATTTTTGTGATCCCTCTCCATGTTATTTTTCTAAATAATAATCAGAAAGTTGGATAAAAATATTTCCTTTCGGTATAGTAAAGAGAGGAGTTTAAGGTTATCAAAATAATATATCTCACTACAGTTTATTGTATATTTTGAAAAGCTATAAACATATGCATATAAAAAAGGCAAGAGGATTTTGACTGTTTATGATAAAGAAATGATAAATGTTTGCAGTGATGAATATGCTAATTATCCTGATTTGATCATTACACATATACATATCAAAATATCACTCTATCTTATAAATATGTACAATTATTACATGTGAACAAAAAAAAGGAAAAATGCATTGATTCAAAATTGATAGTATATTCAAACTTGAAAATAAAAAATTTAAACATTCTCCCACATCACTATTTGCTCCTTCTGTGTCTTTTTCTATGTCCATTAAAAAAAAATACATCTCTTCACAGATGTTATTTTAGTTTCTAAGGGGTAATACTGTAATTTGTGGTGGGGGAAAATGAAACCTGGAAAAGTTGGGAGACCTTCATTAGTGTCTATGTTACTGCATGACCTTGTGGAAGTAATTTTTGTCTTTGTGTTTTGTCCCAACTGTAAAATGGGGATAGTAATAGTGGCTACAACTAGTTTACAGGGTCATGAAGCAATTAAAGTAATGACTATAAAGGAATCTTTGAAAAGTTTAATTTGTTAGTTGTTAGATGGTGATAAACTTACAAAAATGGCTTACATTATTGAACACCTGTACCAGGCCATACATGAGATGTTTAACATGTTTTTTCAACCCTCAGAATAACTTTATGAGATGATTGCTAGTATCTCTGTATCATAGGTAAGGAAGCCTGAGAGTTATAGTAAAGGGACCTTATTTAAGGTTTTGTTGCAAGTAAGTGGCAGACTGACGATTCTAGTACATGTCCACCTGACTCCAGCAGCTATGTACTATTTTCAGTATACAGGCTGCTTTTAATTTTTTTTGCACAGAGGATATAAGAATGTTTTACAAATAAATATATTATGGTGAGAGTTACAGTTTCCATTTGATACGCTCTTTTCGTATATAAGAAAGCTTGGTGAAGACAGGTTTACATTCATTTACTTCTATCATTCAGGAAAAATAATAACATCTTCCTGGATGTAATTTTGTTCAATTTTCATAACAGCCCTATGAGATAGGTATTCCCATTTTACAAGTTAGGAGGGTGAGGATCATATTAATAGAAGTCTTGGCTTGCTCAGAGGCACATCATTAACAATTGCCTGAATATTGATTTTAAACCACATTTTAAAATTCTAAGTATAGTACTTTACTTTGCCCCTATAACATATTGCCTTTAAAAATCTGTCAAACTAAATTTTGGGGCACTAGACACATCCTTTTAAATTGCTTCCTAATCTGTTTAACTTTTTCTCCCTAAGAAAACCCTGGCTGAAGTCCACAGTTTGAACTAGAAAGGATAATTGCTGATAAAACCCTGTGTCAGATGGTCAAGATATTGCAGACTTAGAAGATAATACATTTTTACTGAACCTGCAAGATCAGGCTTTATCCAGTGTTTAGAATCACTTGTGCCTGAATATTCCCTGTGTCATCATAAATTTATTAACTTAATGTGCATTTTTCTACCCTTGTTGTAAGCCTTTTCTTTCATGAATATCTTCCTCTTCTCTCCCATCCTTTTAGATTTTGAGATAGGGAAAGTCATTCATATGCTAGGCTTCTCCGGATTATCCCTTCTTGAGGAATAGTGTAGTAGTAAGTCTGGAAAAACCAGAGGTTCATTGATCCCTCATGAGTTTGTGTGGTATTGATTGACTGTAGAATTCATCTAATTCTTAGTTACAAAAAGTTCATTATGTCTTGGCTTTTATTCCTAGAGTCAGGGTTAGGTAATTTGCATGCAGGATTGGGAAATCCATTCTTGTTTATGGGCTGCTTTCTTTTATTACTTTTCTACTTTTAGCCCTCTCCAATATCCCTTTGCTTTTCAGACTGTAAGTACTAATTGAGGCTGGCAAGAGCATTTTCTCCTTTATAGAATCTGCCTTTTGAATCTTTTGAGATGGGAAATGACATTGACAGTATGTGCATGGCTTCCACCCTCATCTGCCTGCTTATATCTTTAAGGCCCAGCTTTCCTTATTTCCTTCTTGATTCCCACAAAGCTAGGATTGATGTCTTCCTCATTGGAACCCTTGTTTTCACAGTACTTAGTGTATTACTGCACTTTTCAAGGAAGGGCATAAGGAAGAACACAAAATTTGAAGTTAGACAAAGAGCTACTTGGGCACTTATTTAAATCTATATTTGTTCATTTGGAAGAAATGATACCTAACTCAGAGTTCCTGTGAAGAGTAAATTAATAATATAAATTGTTAGTGAAGTGAATTGGAAGATTCTGAACTATACAGATGTTAGGTAGAATAGTTGTAATTTTATGACTATGATTGTGTAAATTAATATGAATTGTTAGTAAAGTGAATTGGAAGATTCTGAACTATATAGATGTTAGGTAGAATAGTTGTAATTTTATGGCTATGATTGTGTAAATTAATATGAATTGTTAGTAAAGTGAATTGGAAGATTCTGAACTATATAGATGTTAGGTAGAATAGTTGTAATTTTATGACTATGATTGTGTATAGCAGTGGTTTTAATTTTGGCTGTGCACTTGAATTACTTGTGAAGATGTAAAAGAGATGCCTTGGCATCTCTCTTTTGAAAGGCTTATAGGTGATTCTGATATGCGAAGTTGAGAAACACTGCCTTATATTACAATGTTTTGCATAAATGTCTTATGTAAGTATCTGTTATATGAATAAATAATATTTTAATTGCCATGTAAAGTTTATTCATTTGCTAAATACATATTATGCATCAGGCATTGTCATAGTTTCTGAATAAACATATAAATCACAGCCTCTACCCTTGAGTTTATAGTTTCTTGGAGAAACAGGTATGTACGCAGACAATTATACTATATTGAGACAGAAATGACAAAAATATGGAGATAAGTGCAGGTGCTATGTGAACACAGAGGAAGGGCGTCTGGTCCACTTGAGATAGGGGTGGACTGGCAAGCATTCTTAAAGGAGGTGACATCTAAGATGGGTTCTGAAAAATGAGTAGGAGTTAACCACGCACAGTCAGGGAAGGGTGAGAAGAAAGGGGAAGATGATGGACCCTCTTGAAAGAGAGAGCAATATGTGAGCAGAAGATTTGAGAGCCTAACTGGGGAGCCCTGTGCAGTTTAGATGCTTAGAATATAGGGTATAAGGTGGGAAGGGTGAGAGCAGAGAGGAGGCAGGGCCTAGGTGATGAAGGGCCTTTTGTGTAATGTACAGAATACTTCCGACTTTATTCTTTGGACAATCCCCTGAGTTAGCTAGGACAGGTGTTGTTTTATATTCATTTGATAGAAGGAAACACAAAGAGGCTAATTGACTTGCTGAGGCTATACAGCACTGCTAAGATCTGAAGCCAGCTTCTTTTGATTCTTCAGTTCATCATGCTTTTCTATTACACCATAGCCATCTTAGACCTTTACAGAGTTGTAGGGATCAGGTAAGCTCTGTGGATATATGCACAACAATTTGTAAGCTGTAAAGTGCTAGACTGATGTTGGTGAACTCATTTTACAGGTGAGGAAATTTAGGAGCAGAGACATCAAGCTGTCATTTGAAGACATTTTTAAAAATTATTACTGTGTAACCACAGCAAGTCACTTAACCATCCTGAGACTCAGTTTTCCTTAGCCGTTATATAGATATGTTGAGTTTGATGCCAACTTTTCAGCTCAAATATTGTGACAGTGATTCTTAACCTTCTCACCTTCTCCCTGCCCTCACCCTTTCCCTGTAATACACTAGGATGTAGTCTATGAGTAATAGTATTTCACTATGGAAGTAGTTCCCAATGGGCTAGAGGATCAAAGTTTAAATTTCCAGTTTCGGGGAATGGGTGAAGAGTGACTTGGTATAGTTGGAGGAGCTCTTGGTTCTCCAATTACCTGTTGGAGAGTTACTATTAACATTTTATTTATTTATTTTTTTGAGATAGTGTCTTGCTCTATTTTGGAGTACAGTAGTGCCATTACAGCTCACTGCAGTCTTGACCTCCCAGGCTCAAGCAGTCCTCTCACGTTAGTCTCGGAGTAGCTGGGACCACAGGGGTGGGCTACCATGCCCAGCTACTTTCTGTATTTTTTTGTAGAGACAGGGTTTTGCCTTGTTGCCCAAGTTGGGCTCAAGTGAACTGCCCACCTCAGCCTCCTGATGTGCTGGGATTACAGTTGTGAGCCACTTTGCCCCTCCTAAGAATTATTATTTTATAATATTCTCTCCCACTTACTTTCTCATCTCGAATTATCTGACTAGTCCAGAGTTTGAGATTATTTTTGGTATCCAGGGTAGATTTTGCTTAATTCAAGAAATTATATATGTAATTTGTAAAGTAACTTAAAAAGAAAAAAGAACCAGGTGAGCAAAATGAGAAAACCCATAGTGATAGACTTTTGAAAGTCCAAGTTTCCTTTCTATATAAGATTATATACATAATTTTTGTGCTTTACTGTTTTCAAAACCCTTTTATATAGAGTCTCATTTAACTTTATTCTTAAGGCATCATATTTTTATAAATGAGCAGAAGTTAAGTGTCATGAATATATAGCTGGGAAGTTACAAGCTGTAATCTTTAATTCATATTTTCTGTTTCCAAATCTTGTCACCTGCTCCTGATCATTTGGGTGCTGCCTTGACCAGTGGCACTTTTTAAAAGATTCCGGTTCCTAGGAGAATGGTAGAAGATATTTACAGTTCCCTCTAACTCTTTGAAAAAAATCATTTATTTCCTAGTCATTGATACTTGCTGGATAATTGACTTAGTTGACTATGTGGTAAAGGTTCCAAGGCAGTTAGGAATGTCTGCTGAGTATATTAATCTTTGTGAGTTCCAGTAGGAGCATCATTCACACACAATTTTGAGACAATACACACACACACACACACACACACACAAAAGCTTGCACACATGCACGCACGCACACACACACACACACACACACACACACACACACACACACACAACTTTCACATACGTACCAATCCAATACAGCTGGTGCTTGACTTACAGTGGTTCTACTTAATGATTTTCAGCTTTCTGATGGTGTCAAAGCCATATGCATTCAGTAGAAACCATACTTGGAATACCCATACAATCACGTTCAGTGTAGTATTTAGCAAATTACTTGAGATATTCAGCACTTTATTATAAAATAGGCTCTGTGTTAGATGATTTTGCATAACTGTAGGCTATTGTAAGTGTTCTGAGTGTGTTTAAGGTCAAGTAGGCTAAGCTATGATGTTTGGTAGGTTAGGTGTACTAAATGCATTTTTGACTTAAAATGTTTCAACCTACGATGTATTTATCAGATCGTAATCTAATTGTAAGTCAAGGAGCATCTGTACAACTCTATAGTACTTCTATTTATCTATTTCTTAATTAGACTACACGTATTTATTGATTTCTTCTTGTGTGCCAAGCATTGTACTTAGTACTAAGGATACAGTGATAAATAATACAGGAATGGTCCTTGTCCTTGCTCTTACAAAGTTTACATTGCAGAAGAAAAGTAAGATATACAAGTGCACAGTTGCAGGTTTTGATAAGTACTACAAAAGAGATAAAGGACTAATGTAGAGAATTTTGGAGTGATAATGCAAAGACCTCATTGAGGAAATGATGCTTTTAAACTGAGATATGCATGATAAATAGATTTTAGTCATGCAGAACATGGGGGAAAAGTCTTGTCAGGCAAAGGGAACATTTTAAATGCAGAAAGGCCTTGAGAGTAGGTAAAAGTTTAGAGATGTGCTGCTTAATATGGTAGCTACTTAGCCAATGTGGCTGTTGAGCACACTGGCTCATTTGGATAGAGATGCACTGTAAGTGTAAAATACATTCGAGAGTTTGAAGACAATACTAAAAAATTATGTAAAATAACTCATTAACTTTTTATATTGGTTATATGTTGAATTGTTAATATTTTGAATATACTGGGTTAAAATGTATTTTAAAATTAATTTCACCTTAAAAAATTTTTAAATATGGCTATTTAAGATTACATATGTGTTTAAGGCTAAAATTATCTTTTAATTGGATAATGCTAGTTTAGCTCAACACAGAGGAACTAAAAAAAGGCCATTATGACTGTTGTATAGGAAGTAAGAGTAAATGCTATGAGATGATGTTGGAGTGATAGGAAGAGACCTTTCAAAATGCTACCCTATGTAATATCCTAGTTAATCCTGAGGGACTGAGAGGGGATTACGAAGTCTGATTTTATAGATGGAGACAATTAGTAATTGCCAAAGCTCTCTTTTCCTCTCTAGAGTGCTAGAATGAGGAGATGAACAAGCACTTTTAGCATAATACCTTGGGAGTAGAATGCTCAATCTATTTCATTGTCAGCTAAAACAAACAAGTAAATAAATATTGATGAAGAATAAATTGATTAATACAAGTTTCCAAGTGGTCTTGAGACTGCCTCTGGGTATCTGAGGTAAGTGGACCTCTCAGTCAATGACTGAATTTTTCATAAAAATTTTCCCGTAGGCTGACTCTTCCTGAAACTGTTTTATTTTATACCATATTTCTTTAATTTTATGTATGCTAAAACATTTTTAAAATAAAATATTGGTGGGGGCGTATACCCATATACCCATTATTTAGATTCTGTGATATTTTGCTGTATTTGCTTTATTGCATGTCTATATATCATTTGATCCATTCATTAACCTTTCTTATTTTGAAGTATTTCAAAATAAGTTCCAGGTATCAGTATACCCTTAAACACTTTAATGTTCATATAATTATTTGCTTACATGGAACTATACTCTTGCTTGATATTCTGTGGCATTATCTGATGAATATCTGTCTGCCCTACTAGACCTTAAGCTCTAGAGAATCATTTCTTTTTCAGGCATGGCACCTTCAAGAGAATAAGTTTTAACATAGTACCCTTTTACTTAAAATAAAAAGCACCCACCCACTTTTTTTTTCCCTCACTCTTATTTCCCCAGTGCCTAACCTATAGTAGGCATTCAATAAATATTTTTTGAATGAGTGAGTGAAAGTGGAGCCAGCATTCAAACTGTGGCCCATATGACTTTTTTTTTTTTTTTTTGGAGATGGAGTGTTGCTCTGTTGCCTAGGCTGGAATGCAGTGGTGCAATCTTGGCTCACTGCAAACTCTGCCTTCCGGGTTCAAGCAATTCTCCTGTCTCAGCCTCCTGAGTAGCTGGGATTACAGGTGTGAGGCACCACGCCCTGCTAATTTTCGTGTTGTTTTTAGTAGAGCCGAGGTTTCACCATGTTGGCCAGGCTGGTCTTGAACTCCTGACCACAAGTGATCTGCCCACCTCGGCCTCCCACAGTGCTGGGATTACATGTGTGAGCCACTGTGCCTGGCCCATATGACTTCTTTACTAAGAATTGTTGTTTGATTTTCTTAAGTTCAAAGAACATAAAAAAATGTCCTTTCAATGTCTGGTGTTGGGAGACGAGAGGAGAGAAGAAACCTTACTGTGTTAAATGTGTAGCTGCTCAGTGCAAATGCCTCTGACCTGAGTAAAAGTTGAAAGTGTGTCCTGATGCTATCTAAGGAGGTAGAAAATTCTTAAAGCTGATCGACAGCTGCTTTGCTACTCTGGATCTTTTTCATTTCCTGTAAGCTGAGGAATTACTTGTTACTGAAAAATGGCATTGGACTGACACCCTTGAAGGCCTATTTGCCATTTAGTGTGTCAACTCTTTTTAGTATTATCCAAGGCAATGTTTCAAAATTGGCAGTTTTCTTTTAGATTAGTATGGGTTTCTTTAAAGTGCCACACAATTCTAATAAGGCTTAACATACATAACGTTACTTTGTTCCATTAAAAATAACAGCTCTGTTTCACAAACTTGTAACACTATTGATCAATTTAAAATTAGTTATGATGCCATCCTGACAAATAACTCTTTTTTGTTTCCTTTTTTGGTATATGTAACATACATAAACATACATGTAGTTGTAATTGTAATATAGACCTAAGTTTGTTGTTTGCCCTTTTTTCTTGACTTATAAATGTTTCCACCATGCTACTCTTTAGTCTTTATTGTAAAATTTAAGATGATATCCCATAATTTACCTAAAACTACTGTATCAGTCAATGTTCCACTAGAGAAACAGAACCAGTAGAATAATTCTTTCTGAGGGAAACTTCAGTTTTGCTCTTAAAGCCTTTCAGCTGATTAGATGAAGCCCACCCAGATTATGGAGGATAATATTCTTTACTTAATGTCAACTTATTGTAGACCTTAATATCTATGAAATACTTTCACAGCAGCACCTAGATTAATGTTTACTTGAAAAACTGGGGACTATAGCCTAGCTAAGTTGACACATAAAAAACTATCAGGTTTAGGTTTTTCTTTTCCTATTATAAATTATACTGTAATTTTATCCATAACACTGCATGTAACTTTCCCCTTTCAAAGATTTTTTCTTTAAAATAAATTTCTATAGGTGGCATTACTGGATTAAGGGGTTGAAGACCTAATGAGCTCTTGATAGGATTTGACATTTGCAAACTGAAAATACTACTACAGCCTTTCTTTTGATGATTTCTTCAGGAATTGGCCTATTCAACTGACTCATTTACCTCTTCCACAAACCTAGTTTTCTGCCTGTGTTTTCTATCTCTGGAGATAATTGCATGCTTTTCTTTAGAGTTGCCTTCAGTTTTTTTCCTTATTCTCCTTCTGCCACTTTTCTTCTGCCCTTTATCTCTCTCTGCCTGCCACCCTCCAGACTTTGCCTCATATATCACAGATAAAATAGAAGCTTCATATTCCTATTTGAAATTTACATGCATTTGCACCCATTCCTTCTTTTGCCCCTTCCTCTACAGTGAAAGAAATGATTCTGATCTCTTGCCTAATCCCTTCTTTGCTTGCTTTTCCACATGTTTTTAGATTGTTTCCCATGGTCCCATCTTAGAAATCTCACTTTATGGCATTTTTTTTTTTTCTTTTTTGAGATGGAGTCTTGCTCTTGTCACCCAGGCTGGAGAGCAATGATGTGATCTTGGCTCACTGCAACCTCCACCTCCCGGGTTCAAGCAATTCTGCTTCAGCCTCCCAGGTAGCTGCGATTATACACATGAGCCACCACACCAGGCTAATTTTTGTATTTTTAGTAGAGACGGGGTTTCACCATGTAGGCCAGGCTGGTCTCGAACTCCTGACCTCATGATCCGCTCACCTTGGCCTCCCAAAATACTGGGATTACAGGTGTGAGTCACCGTGCCTGGCCTTATGGCATCTTTAAATGGTGCCTTCTACTGAGTTATCGTAAGCAGCATTCAAACATTCTACTTAAAGGCAAATAATTTTCCTTTTCTTCACCAAAAAAAAGTGTTCCTGAGATTCCATGTGAACTTCTAGATAAACCCTATCTCTGCTTTCCTTCAAAGCTAATCTTTAAATAGCTGTTTACAACTTCTGCTTCCAGTGCCTTACCTCCTATTTATTCTGCAGCCTACTCCCCTCCTGTCTACACAACTCCATCATAACTGCTCTTGCTAAAGCCATTAAGGATGCTCATGGTGCCAAACTTACTCTAAAAAACAAACAAACAAAAACAGCAAAATAAATAAATAAATAAATAAATAAATAAATAAATAAACCCTCATAGCCACAGACATACCCAATAATCCTGTACCTCCATGCCTGGCTGGTTGGCTGACTCTCTCCTTCCTTCCCTCCCGCCTTTTCTTCCTCTTTCCCTTCTTCCCTTCTTTCTTTTTTTTATTCTTTCTTTTTCTCTTTCTTTTTTTTCTTTTCATCTTTTTTTTTTTTCTATTCTACAGAAATTTGAGAAAGTCTGTCTTACCTCAGGGCCTTCACACTGGTTCTTTTCCCCAGGTTTTTTGTTCACAATTCTGGCTTCTCCTCTTTCAGTAAACAAATATTCATTATCTACTGTAAACCAGGACCTTTCTAATTTGAAGAAGAGCCCCTCTATTTTCCTCTTACAGCACTTTGTTATTTTCTGTATTGGCATTTATAATGATTTGTGATTCTATATTTATTTGACTATTGGTTATGTCTTGGCTTTCAGCTCCATGGAGTCAAAGGTCATTTCTTTTGGTCACTGTTGTACCTCATCACTAGTACAGAGCTTGGAACACAATGAGGCTTGTAAATATTTATAGAATGAATAAGCTCATGCTATCAGTCCAATGGATTATCAAGCTCTTGTTAGTTTTAACTCTGAAGTTTTTTTCCAATTTGTTTTTATTTCTCTATCCTGTGTGCTCTGATTTAGACTATAATCTCTCTTCCCTTGACTTTTAGTAACCTCTCAACTAATGTCCTGGCAACCAGTCTTTCTGCCCACTTATTTATTCATTATTCTGCCTGGAGTAATTTTTCTGATCCTGTCACTGTTCTGCCCAGAAGCCATCGATGTGTCTCCATTGCTTATAGGATAATATGTAAATTAGTTATTCAGGGAGCTTAACAATTTGACCTCACCTACCTCTTTAGCATCATTTCTTTTCCTACTCTATCTCTCTAAATAGATGGTTTCAGTTTCATTCCATTTTGTGTCATATTACCCTGTTCTGTCAGCCTGGAATTGTGTTTTCCTCTATGCTTTTAAAGCTCTTTATTCTTCAAGATGCAACTTGGATGCCAGTTCTTCCATGTAGGCTTCCCCAGTTCTCATCCTCCCATTCATGATTTTAAGTTTCTAGAAGGTAGTACTTTGTTTTGTTCTTTGCTGTGTCCTCAGTATCTTGAACAGTGCCTAGCATGTAGTAGGCTTTTAATAAATATTTGTTGAATGACTGAATAAAATAATTTACTTTTGCACTCCCTCAACATATATTCATCAGACTTTCTTGAATTTTCATAGTACTTTCCTCATCCTTTGCACTATAATTAGTATTGAAGTTCCTTTGTTATCTATAGGGACTTATAAAATTAGCCTCACTCAAAACATCCCTCCCTCCTCACCAGTAAGGTCTGTATAGTCACCCGTCTTTGCCAATAAGTGCTTTTCTAATGGTAGGATTATTAACATTGAACAATATAATGCAAATAGATTCTAAAATGAATATTGAAGAATTTTAGGAAGTTGAAATAAAGCAATATTGGATAATGGCCTGAATCATACACACAAAAATCACTGACAAATGAGGATTAGGTAAAGTTAGACCAGTTTAAAATTGTAGGGAAAATTAATGTGGGTAATGATATATATAACAGGACATTTCAGAGGACAATGATTTGAGTAACAAAGGATTAAAAGAGACCCTTGGGGAAAATTGATGAAGCTCTTGAATATTTTTATAAAATTGATCCTCTTATCAATATGTTTTGAAAACCAAATGTGAAGTGACAGATGTTCTTTGTTCTAAGAATTAGCTTTGTGGAAAATATAACAAGTTTTATTAAATTAAGAATTATAAAAATTTTAAGATGTTTGTCTTGATAAATTAAAGGCCCCGTCAACATTTTAAAGAAATTTACGAAGAAATTTTGGTCCCTTGTCAGTTAACTTTAAGTGGTATTTTTGGTCAGTAGTTATCCTCACATAACAAGCATCCCCTCTGTATATGCTCATTCCTCCATGAGATTTGGTTCCCTGAGGCTGGGATTGTGTTTTTTAAATTATATTCCTATGATGGCTACCTCAGAGTCTGGTACATCAGAGATGCCTAATAAATGCATAGGGATAAGAAGAAGTGAATAATAATTGAAGGGACTTGGTAAAGGTCTTTAAAAGGTCCTGTTTTGGTACAGAGCTTATACAGCAGGTGTATGGTAGCATTTGATTGTCATACTTTGTTAGGACCAAAAGGAAAACCTCTCTTATTCTTCCTTTTGCCAACTCCTGTCTAGTGTGTAGTTTAATATTCAGAATCTGTTCTCTGCCTCAATAGCTCTTATTCTCATTGTAATTCTTCCTGGAGATTGAGATGGAAATGAGAAAGGCTTTGGGCTGCTGCCTGGGTGTCCACATTCATGAGAACTTAGAAATGCAGAGGGACCAAATGCCATGCCTGACCTAGACAGCTTTAGGTCAGCCAATCATTGCTTTCCTGCCTTTCGCTTTGTTCTCTGTGCCTCTAGCCTCCTATCCGCTGGAGGTTTGTGCTACAGCTGTTTATACCAATTAATGTAATGCTAATGTGCCCCTTAATGAAGCCATGGAAGCACATGGTCCCAGCCGGTAGATAAGAACTGTAGAGCCACAGCCTTCACAGCACCTTTTTACTAGCAGTTGGACCAGGCACTGGAATACCTTTTCGCATTGTTTTTGAAACCATGGAAACAGAAGTTGAACACGACTTTAGCCTTGGAAGTCTAACAGCTCATTTTATAGAAAAAGGAAAAACAAAAAACCGCAGAGAGGATGAAGTTCATACCAAATTAATAATTCCAAACTCACATTTCAACAAAGCTAATGTCTAAATATAATTTTCTCCTCTCTCTCTATTGTGTAGCTCTTAAAAACCTCTGCTACTGACCTAACTTTGAATCCTGTGGCCCTGCCATTTCCTGACTGTGTGATCTGGCGGGAGTAGTTTTAACCTCTGTAGTTTTGGTTTCCTTATACTTAAAATGGTACTGATAATAGTACCTGCTTCATATGTTTGTTATTAGGATTACATGAGGTAGTAGTTGTACAGCACTTAGCAAATTTTGTCACATAAGAAGTCCTCAACAAATGTCGACTGTCATTATCATCACAGGGTAGAGAAACTAAAATGATTTTAAATGACTTGTGCTTTAGTTTATAGCCCTGCCCTCAAAACCTTTGTTCCTAATTTTCAATTAGAATGTAAGCCTTGTGAAAACAAAGACCTTCTATGCTTGCTTCTCTGCTTGCTTCTCTGCTTGCTTCTCTGCTGTCCTCAGCACCTAGACCAAATTTTAGCACATATTAGATGCCTAATAAGTATTTGATGAATTAATGAATTCTAGGGACATTTTCTCTGAATAACATCTAGGTTTAGATACTTAATTACTTGAAATTTTTTTCTTTACAGTTTATATTAATTTGCCCTTTAAAATAGTTTTTATGTTGTATCTTTGATCTTTTTAGGTATCCTTGTTTCTTTCTACATTGTAAGTCTTCAAGAGTGGGAGACTGTGATCTTTACTATGGGAATCTTTCTATAGCTTCTAGTATGGTATTTCTTTTTTTCTTTTTTTTTTCCAAAATATGTGCAGTTTTATTAGTGCTTAGTAATTACTGACAACTGACTGTAAAAATCTCTTTTATTCAACATTGATTTTTTTGAGCAAAAACTAATACGTGCAATGGCATCATTTTCAACTAGAAGAAGTTGTATATTTGTAGGTGCAGGTGCAGTCCTTTGTGGTGAGAGACACCTTATTACTATTGTAAATGTTGATCTTTGCCCTCTCCTTCCTCCCTGTCCCTTAGTGCCAGATCACATACTGCTCATTCTTCAGGGCTCAGTCTCCTGTCAAGTCTTTCTTCCTTTACTTTTTAATTGCTCTTTATGTAAATCTCTTCATGGAGGAAGTGGATAACTTTTGCATATGGGGTGATTTTGAATAACTTTTGCAAATGAGGTGATTTTGAGGGAGGACTTTCCACACTGATAGAAGAGCTGATGCAAAGAAATGGTAGGAAAGGGCCAGGTATTATGGGAATGATAGTACATATTATATTTGTCATGGCTCTTATTAATAGGGGCAAACAAAAGAGTATTCTAGGAAGTTTAAGCAAAAAAGATTTATTAAAGGATACCAGTGAGATTAAGGAATCTTTGGGAGAATTGAAGAAATGGACCCAGGCTGGGCTTCCAGGAACAAACTACCCAAACTACATTAAATAACTGAGTCCCCAAGGATGCTGCTCTTTGCCAGAATCATGAACCTGTTGCTACAGTTGCTAGATAGAGAACTATGCTGCTGCCTCTGCTGCAGTTTGTTCCAGCAAAAGGGATGTCCTGTGCCAGTCTCTGCCCTCATCCAATTTAGTTCTGATCAGTATCTAGTCTGAGAGCATCTGATTGGCAGAACCTAAGTCACATTTATAAGGAAATCTGAGGCGTAAAGTTTTTTTCTTTTCAACCTCTGTAGTACCTGCTAAGCTAGAAAGGGATTGGAATAGGTGTTGAGCAAAGCAATGTATACATTATGCCCTAGAGAATATTCAGGTGGCTGTACCCTATTCTAGTATCAAATTGTGTATCATTGGAATTCTGTAAACAGAAATTCTGACTCAAATTTGGCTTAAATCATGTTGTAATTTTTATCATACTTGTGTTACCTTTATCCACAAGCTGGCTTCCATCATGGTAGTAAATCGGCCGACAAGACCAGCTGGGGAGATAAGTTTCTTTATTTACCAGTGGATGAGAGAAAAAGAGAGAGACTGACTGACTTTTATTTCACAAAATGGACAAAAATTTCTTCTCTTCAGTCAAATTGAACCAATATAGATCACCTGCCCATCCCTGAACTACAAGAGTTTCTAGGGACATGCCAGGTGCTGACTGAGTAAACCTAAATCTGATTCAAGAACTAATTACTGGCAAGGAGAGTGGAATTACCATGTTTGGTTTGGATATACAATCAGGACCTACCCTTGGAGCTTGAAATGGGGTCAACTTTCTCTGAGGACAGTGGTTCTCAAAGTGTTGTGTTCTGGAAACTTGTTAAAAATGCACATTCTTGAGCCACATCTCAGAGTTACGAATCAAAAACTCTGGGTGTGGGACCCAGGAATGTGTGTTTTAACAGGCCCTCCAGATGATTTTGATTTCATGCTAAAATTTGGGAACGCTTTAGAAACTGGTTGATGAGGAATGAATACCTCATTTTAAAAAGTCTGAGCTCTGTTAGGAAGGGAGAAGAAGGGAATGCATGCTGAGTAGGCAGCCAGTAGCATCCATTTCAAAACTGGAAAGATGGATAGGGACCAGTTCATGAGAAATCTTGAATGTCTTGCTCACAAGGTTGTTGTGATATATAAAACCGGAAATGTGTGTCTGAGAGACCTGTGCAATGAAGGAGACAGGTTATAATAAGGATAGAGTATATTGAACTTGGAGCCAGAGTTTGGGTTCTCACCGTGGTCTTTTTAGCTCATTGAGCTTCGGACTCCCCTTCTGTAAAATAGGAGAGATAACCATGGGGTGTTGAGACAAATATATGTGGAAGTTCCTATTTCATCATTTAGCATATTTATAGATAAAGATCTACAGAATCTGAATGATGATACTTGGCTAAAGTAGTATGAATTTTATTTAGTTTTTGAGACAAGATCTCATTCTGTCACCTAGGCTGAATTACAGTGGTCTGATCACGGCTCACTGTAGCCTCAACCTCCTACCTCAGCCTGCCAAGTAGCTGGGACTACAGGTATATGCCACCATAACCAGTTAATTTTTTTTGTATTTTTTTGTAGAGACAGAGTTTTGCCATGTTGCCTAGGCTGGTCTTGAACTCCTGAGTTCAAGCAGTCTGCCTGCCTCAGCCTCCCAAAGTACTGAGATTATAGGCGTGAGCCCCTGCACTCGGCCTGATACTGGAAATCTTTGTGATCATATTCAGATCAGCTCTGGTTTAACTGCATGAACATGGGTTCTGCCTCTGTAGTCTTACCCTGGGGCATTATATGAATTATTTACTTCAGCTGTTACAGGGATAGTACAGTTCCTTTTGCTCTTATAACTAATATGTATTCAGCTTGCTGTGACCATACATATTTTATGTTCTGCTCTGACATTATAATTCATTCCTTTTTATTTTCTTCTGTGAGATAATTAAAATTTGTAACACTATGCTCTTTTTCTCCTTTTTTTTCTTGTTTTAAAAATATATCTCACATTTTCTAGATATAGAATACTTATAAGTTCATGTTAAGTTTCAGTGGGAAAGGTGTTTAGAATTGGTTTGGACTTGCTGCCTTGCTTGATGTATAAACTAGGACAGAGAAATAATGTTTTCAAATATTTATTTTTTTGAGACTGAATTTTGCTCTTGTCGCCTAGCCTGGAATGCAATGGCGTGATCTCAGCTCACTGAAACCTCTGCCTCCTGGGTTCACGTGATTCTCCTGCCTCAGCCTCCTGAGTAGCCGGGACTACAGGCGTGTGCCACTACACCCGGATAATTTTTGTATTTTTAGTAGAGATGGGGTTTTGCGATGCTGGCCAAGCTCTGGTCTCAAATTCCTGCCTCAGGTGACCTGCTTGCCTCGGCCTCCCAAAGTGCTGGGATTACAGGTGTAAGCCACGGCGCCCAGCCTCCAAAATCTTGTATATCTCACTTCTTTCCTCTTCCTATTTCTTGGCATGGAAGAATTTACATCTGGGGCTTTCATTTTTTTGTTCTATAATATTAGTCAAAAGTTATTTGTAAATTGTTTCGATCAGATCGGATTTAAAGTCATAAGCCTGGTTTGCCGTAACTGAACAGGGCTGATGTGCCAACCTAGGAAGAGAGAAAGCTAGTGAATAGAAGTGTTGGGAATCCAGTGGAGGGAAAAAGGGCCCTACCATGAAGCCACTCTTTACTCCTACGTGGCATCTTATTAGATGTGCCAACACTGTTATTAGGTGGCTTATGGCTTTTTCTTTGTTTATATCTAGGGTGTTTGAGGAAGGCAAATATGAAATTGAATGGGTAATTCCTACTCTTTGGTGCTGAGGATTTTCTGTCTATACTGTAAATAACTGGTCTTTTTTTTTTTTTCTTTCTTTCTTTTAGAATGTTACTGCTTGGGTGGCAAGGAAACTAGAGAAACTGCTTCTCATACACTAGTTGGGTTGCTGGCTGAAGGGACCCTAGGAGATGTCTAATTCAACACCCTTACTTTATGGATAAGAAACTGAAGCCAAGAGAAGAAAAGTAACTCATTCAATATTATGTAATAAGTTAGTTACAGACTCTGGGCCATGTCTTAGCACTTCTGACTCCCTATTAACTGTATTTTCGTTACGCCTCTCTGCAAGGCAAGTATAAAACGAATTGTGGGGTAGTGTAAAGAGTGCAGATTTGAGGGCATGAGATCTAGGTACAAACTCTGGCTCTGCTACTTTTTGACCTGTTTCTCAGAAAGTAATATCACTTTCTTAAGCACCGGTTTCCTATTTGTAAAATGAGATTATGTTGATACTCTGCCTCACAGGATTATCATTAGAATAAAATGTGAGATGGCAGGGGAAAAAATGAAATGAAGACTTTAAAGTGTACATGGCCAATTTACTTATGAATTTTAGCTCCATCAGTTATTAACTGTGTGATCTTGGGCAAGTCACTTAATTTCTGTGAACATAGTTTTTTCTTTGTAAACTGTAGCTCTCTTACAGGGTTGTTTTTAGGACATTAGTATATATAAATATAAGAGAAAAGAAATATTTTCCCATTGCTGTGTTCATGGCTGAGGCTCCTATAACAAAATATATTAACGAGAGAAAAGCATACAAATGTATTTAATACAAATTTTACATGACATGGGAGCCTTCATAAGGAAATGGAGACCCAAAGAAACAGGCAAACTTGTGTATTTTTATGTTTAGGTTTGATAGAAGAAGTGGGTAGTCATGAAGAAATGTGATTGTGTATGATATAGTGGTAATAAATAGGAGTCAGGGTTGGAGGGTATTTAGCAAGGCCGGTTTGTTCAGATTTTTCTTTATGTCCCTGTGTCTTCAGATATAAGGATGAGCCTTTTCTCTGGGAATAAGAAGGGTACTTCTTGAATGAGGATCTGATGACCTGCTTCAGGGAGAAGGGTAAGGAGAAGCTGAGAGTGAGAATACTTTCCTGTTTCCTCAAATGCTAAGATGTCATATTTTGGGGGTAGCATTTCTTAAACCCCATTATAAAGCATTCAGAATGGTGGTTGGAACATAATAGGTGGTCAATAAATGTTTGAGATATTTTCAGAAGACTTAGTTCTATCTTCTCAGAACTATTCCCCTAAAGTCTTAAATATATTAGAACTTCTTGTTCTGTGATTTTAAAGTGTTTTGTTGAGTTTGATTTCAGAGCCGTAAGTGGTATAAGATATGAGCTTTGCTGTTAGTCAGATTTCCATTCTAAACTCTTATGGCACATAGGCAAGCTCTTCTGCCCAGAGAAGGGCCTCTGGAGATGGCACGTTTTGTGGATTGAAAAAGAGGAGGAGGAAACTTGGTAACTGGGAAACTTGGGTTACTTCTGCAGGCAGCTGCAGCCCACTGAATAGCAGTATGTCAGGACCTTAGTGGTGAAACCATTTTTCATTGTGATCTCAGTCTCTGATATTCTCAGTGTCTCAAAAGCTGGATCCATGTCCTCTGCTGCTTCAACACCTGACCCAAAGTAGATATGCCAATATATTTTTTTGAAAGACTACCTATCTAAAGTGGAGAACTTCTGTGGCCCGTAGAGTTCCATAAATCCCTAATGGCTCCTAATTCTTCACTCCAGCTTCACCTTGCAGAGATATTTCTATTTAACAAGGCTTTTCTAGTCTTTAATCATAAGGATTTGCAGGATTTCAGGTCTTAGGTTTTTTAGGCTTTGCTCTGCTGCCTACTTCCCTTTGCAAATATGATCAGGCCAGACAGCTGTTTCCTTCATCCCTAGTCATTGTGTGGGACCTGCCAGGTTCTTCTTTCGGGTTTTTAATGCTGGGGTGGAGTTTGTGGTTTTAATGCACAAGAGTCGGGGAACATGAAATCCACATGATCGGGCAAGCATCATTCCCTCAGTGGGTCCAGGGTTATGAGAAAACATAATGTTGGGATGTTCTTTTTTTCCCCTCTACCCTTAGAATTGATATTCTTATATAAGCCATTAATTCAATAAATACATTGTGAGCAAATATACTGTGGATCAAACATTCTGCTGGGTGCCTTAGATAATTATCTTTCCAAATACTCACAAGTTAACACTTTGAGTTAGACTGAGGGTGTTGCCTTCAATTTCACAGAAAGGAATCTGAAGTTTAGATGAAAGGAAATGACTTGCCTTTCTTAGTAAAGGACAGACCCAGGATTTGAAACCAAGCCTTCATGACTAAAAGATAATCAGTGGTTGTCATGCTTGTCTGCACTATCAGAATGGGATCTCCTTGAAGACGTGTGTTGATTGGATCTTTTTTGCTCCCTGTTCTCAGCACAGGGGCTGAAACAGAATTTTTAAAAAATCGAATATGTAATACATTGGAAAGTCCTAGATAGAATAGGGCAATTGGGGTGAGGGTATTGAGAAACTGTTCCCTAGTTTACATTATTTTCCTAGAGACGCTCCAATCCTTAAGGTGATTTTTTTTTTTTAATCCATGGGATTGAAAAGGAAAGCATTATTCGTTCCAGCAACCCATATGGATAACTAACACAGATATTATAATGCTTTAAAGATCTTCGTGTCTCATTGGGAAAATAACACCTCCTTCACTGTGTTATTTTGAGGAAAAGTGAGATAATATAAGTGAAAGAGTCTGCTTGAACTGGAACTTCTTGTTTTCATACCTGACTTTACCCGCCCTATCCCCTTTTTGGGCTTCAGTTTCTCTATGAGTACAGTGAGATGTTGAACTGAATGGTCTTCCTGCTCTTCCTTCCTTCATTAACATGAGAACAGATAGTTGATGCCTCTGATATTCTTAGCCCATTGCCCCTTTCTCTTTAAGCTCACTGCCTAATTTCCTTTAAAGTCTGTTGCCTGCTTTAGTTTTCTTTTTAAGCTATTTCTGTGTGGGCTAGGGTTCCCTTTTGAGGTTGAATTGAATTGTGTAAGGCCTCAGGAAGTGGTAGAAGCACCTTCCTCAAACCTGGTTGCACCAAAGGCCCATCAAGTCAAGTCCTGTCCCCAAAGGGGAAGAGAAAGCCTGGGGTTCTTAGCCCAGGCTAAAATTGAAGGAGTTTCTCTTTTGAGCTTTCTGGGTTAATTTCAAAACTTAGAGGAAGGACATTTTCTTTTAAATTCCAAACACTTCACTCTGTATATCATTAATATTCCTTGGCCATTTTCGTATAATATCATTCTTTAATTTCTATCCACCTTCTTAAATCTGTCCCTTGGGTCAGACAACATAAATTCAAGCTCTCCTCCACATGACAATTCTTAATAATTACAATGGTGATTTTATTACTGTTCTCCTCCAGCTAAATATTTCCAAGAGTTTCTCAGATGACTGCCTCTTTTTGCCTGTTATACTACTTTTTTCTCCACAAAAACTTCCCATGGGTAGGCTCTTCCTCATGCTGGTCTTACTTCTGGTTCTGTGTTACCTATCACTTCTTTGTAAGTTTTCACGCTATTGCTGGAATAAGCCAAACATTCCTTCTTGTGTTCCGTTAACTTGTGTCATAGTTTTTTGTTTGTTTCACATGTTTTCCTTTGCTTGCTGTACTTATACTCAACAACCTTCAAGACCCAGTTCAAATACCTCTGTCTCTGATGCCTTCTCTGATACTATCCTCCTGTCTCAGGCAGAATTAATATTTCTTCCTTCAATGTTTATGTATTACTCTGTTCTAATGTTTCTAATAAATGACATTATTTATTATATTATACTTGTTTGTTATGTGTTATATTTTGTGTTGTACTGTATTATACTTGTTTGTAATGTGTTAATATTTTGTGTTGTACCGTATTGTAATTACTTTGTGTATCTTGCCTCTCCTTAAACACTTCTTCAAAACAACCAACCCTTCCAAGGTTAGAAATACGTAGTGAATACCAGGTGGTCAATAAAAGAGGAAAGTTACATGCATTGAGTGCCTTACTGCTGTGCAAGTTGCCTAATAAATATTCTCAATCCTCACCACAGGTATCTGACATATTTTCCCATTTTTTCCTGTATGAGTCTCCCATTTTACATATAAGGTAATTGAAGCCCAGAGAGATAAATGATTAATTTCTAATCTTGCAGCTGGTATCTCAGAGAATTGATATTTAAACCCAAGTTTGCTGACTCCAAAGCTTGATTTGTATTTGGAACACTGACTCCTAATTTTCTATTCTTTCTATGCATATCAAAAACACATAA
Source organism: Plecturocebus donacophilus (assembly GCA_004027715.1). Taxonomy (NCBI): domain Eukaryota; kingdom Metazoa; phylum Chordata; class Mammalia; order Primates; family Pitheciidae; genus Plecturocebus; species Plecturocebus donacophilus. Next base: position 1,014 of record PVKP010035980.1, on the reverse strand, counting down.
ATTGAGTATGTAGATGTGTTTAATGCAGCGATGGACAAGAGTTCAAGTGGGAGTATGGTGGAATGAGAAGCAAATAGCTGTGGCAGTCTCATAATTGTTATTAAGAAATAGCTCTAGAGTTATTAATGCCTTAATTGCGATTGTAGGCAATTCTGTAATTTGGCATTTAAAAATGAATCTGTTTCGGCCAGGCGTGGTGGCTGAGGTGGGTGGATCACCTGAGAACAGGAGTTCGAGACCAGTCTGGCCAACATGGTGAAACCCCATCTCTACTAAAAATACAAAAATTAGCCGGGCATGGTGGCAGGCGCCTGTAATCCCAGCTGCTTGGGAGACTGAGGCAGGGGAATCGCTTGAACTTGGGAGGTGGAGGTTGCAGTGAGCCGAGATTGTGCCATTGCACTCCACTCTGGGCAACAGAGCGAGACTTGAGACTCCCTCTCAAAAAAAAAAAAAAGAATCTATTTCAGCTGGTTAGCAGATGTAACAACACCTACCTTTGAGCATGTTCTATTCTAAAAAGGGATGAAAAGCTGCTTCTCTCACACTACCATGGGCAAGGTGGATGAGCTCAGCTTTGACTTGAAACAGTGTTAGTGCTTTTGAAATCTTTTTCTCCTCCAAGTTTTGTCATATTTTTGTTAGGTGCTGGTAACCCATCTTTTCAGAACTATAGAATCAGACAATGGGAATAATGGGATTCTTATCCCAGCTGTTTGAACTGGCTCTCACCAGGGAGAGCCCAAACACAAAGGACCTTTTTGGAGTTGGTAAAGAAGGCCAAAATGCAGACCTTGGGAAACACCTCTGCCTCCTTGTTTTGTGGCATGGGCTGCTGATTCATCCTATATTCTTTTAAGTCGACTAATAGTGGATGTGTTATAGAAAGTTAACAAAAATAAGAAGACCTGGATTCTAGCTCTTCTTATCTCTAAGTGATTTTGGGTAAGTGATTTATACTTCCTATGTCTTTATGTGTTTTAATCCAGTGATTATTTCCAGGTGAAGGGATCC
>PVKP010035979.1:0-22822 GCA_004027715.1 Plecturocebus donacophilus | reverse complement strand
GCTCACTGCAACCTCTGCCTCCTGGGTTCAAGCAATTCTTCTGCCTTAGCCTCCCAAGTAGCTGGGACTACAGGTGCATGCCACCACGCTCAGCTAATTTTTGTATTTTATTAGAGACAGGATTTCACTATGTTGGCCAGGATGGTCTCAATCTCTTCACCTCATGATCTGCCCGCCTTGGCCTCCCAAAGTGCTGGGATTACAGGTGTGAGCCACTCCATCCAGCCTAATTTTTATATATTTTTTTAGTAGAGACAGGATTTCACTGTGTTGGCCAGGCTGGTCTTGAACGCCTGACCTGTGATCCGCTTGCCTTGGCCTCCCAAAGTGCTAGGATTACAAGCGTGAGCCGGCATCCAGCCAGTCATTATTATTATTGTTGTTACTATTTTATTTTATTTATTTATTTTTTGAGATGGAATCTTGCTCTGTTGCCAGGCTGGAATGCAGTGGCATGATCTTGGGAATGCAGTGGCACGATCTTGGCTCACTGCGAACTCCATCTCCTGGGTTCAAGCAATTCCCCTGCCTCAGCCTCCTGAGTAGTTGGGACTATAGGCGCACGCCACCATGCCTGGCTAATTTTTTGTATTTTAGTAGAGATGGGGTTTCACCATGACCAGGATGGTCTCGGTCTCCTGACCTCGTGATTCGCCTGCCTCAACCTCCCAAAGTGCTGGTATTACAGGCATGAGCCACCGCACCCAGCCCTGTTTTACTTTATTTTATTTTACTTGAGATAGAGTCTTGCTCTGTCGTCCAGGCTGGGGTGTAGTAGCATAATCTCCACTGACTGCAACCTCTGCCTCCCGTGTCCAAGTGATTCTCCTGCCTCAGCCTCCTGAGTAGCTGGAATTATAGATGTGCACCACCACTCCTGGCTAATTTTTTTATTTTTGGTAGAGACGAAGTTTTGCCATGTTGCCCAGGCTGTTCTTGAACTCCTGACCTCAGGTGATCCACCTGCCTGGGCCTCCCAAAGTGCTGGGATTACAGGTGTGAGCCACCACTCCTGGCCTATTGTTACTGTTTTAGAGACAGAGTGTTATTCTGTTGCCCAAGCTGGAATGCAGTGGTGCAATCATAGTTCACTGTCGCCTTGACTTCCTGATTCAAGCAATCCTCCCACCTCTGCCTCCCAAGTAGTTGAGACCACAGGCCCATGCTATCCTTCCTGGCTAATTAAAAAAAAATTTTTTTTTTGGCTGGGTGCAGTGGCTCGTGCCTGTAATCCCAGCACTTTGGGAGGCTTAGGCAGGTGGATCACCTGAAGTCAGGAGTTTGAGAACAGCCTGGCTAATATGGCGAAACCCCATTTCTACTAAAAATACAAAAATTAGCCAGCATGGTGGCAGACGCCTGTGGTCCCAGCTACTCAGGAGCCTGAGGCAGGAGAGTCACTTGAACCCTGGAGGTGGAGGTTGCAGTGAGCCGAGATCTAGCCTGGATAACAGAGCAAGACTGTCTCAAAATAAAAAATAAAAAAAATAAATTGTCTTTTGTAGAGATGAGGTCTCACTGTGTTGCCAAAGCTGAGCTCCTAGGCTCAAGTCATCCTTCCATCTCAGCCTACCAAGTAGCTGAGACCATAGGCACACACCACCACACCTGACTAATTAAAAAAAATTTTTTTTGTAGAGATAGGATCTTGCTGTGTTGTCCAGGCTAGTGTTGAACCCCTGGCCTCAAGCAAGCCTCCTGAGACTTTGCCTCCCACATTGTTGGGAATACAGATGTGAGTTACCACGCCCAGCCGTATTGTCTTTCTAATAGCAGCTAGGGTCCTGTCTCAGGGCCAGAAGGCTCACCAGGGAGGAGATATGGAGAAACCTTTCACTCTCACTAGATCAGACATTGCTTTGAAATAGAAGAAAGCCACAGGCCCTCTTTTCAGAAGATGCTTATAGCCACAAGCTAGGTTTATCACTTCTGGAACCTGTGGGCTTCCCAGAGGCCTATCTGTTCACTCCTCCTCCCTGAAAAGGAGAGAGAGGAGAGGACAAGTACAAGGAAGGAACCTTAGCACTTAAGAGATGGGAAGGAGGAAAGGCCCCAGAGGAACCCTGTGTGACCATCAGGAATAAAGCCCAGGCCTGGTGTCTGAGGCCCTCGTTCTAGGTCTCCTCTGCCTAGCTCTTGGTTCCCTTCACTGGGCAGGAGTCAGGAGTGTGATGTTTCTGGAGGCCTTTTTCTGCTTCGCAGTTTGTGATTCCCTGGGCCAAGTCCTATACGTATACTTAAGAGTGCATACAGGTCAGTAAGAGGGTAGGGAAGTCACCATTCACTGACCACTTACCTGTCAGTCAGGATTCTTGGCTATAACTGACAAAAACCCAACCCAGCTGGCTTAAGTGAAAAGGAGAATTCCTGGCTCTCTTGAGTGAAAAACTATAGGTGCTGTCTTCAGGCTGGACTGGTTCTAGGTGCTCACAAAATGGCATCAGCCATTTCTCACTCCACTTTTCAGCTGGGTTTACTTCAGTCTCTTGCCTAATGTAGATGGTCACAGGCAGCTTGTGGATTGTCTTCTACTGCCATAAAATGCCCAGAGAAAAGAGAGTGTCTTTGCTCTGAGAATGGAGAATCAGGTCCTATACCTCTCCCTGAGCCAGTCACTGCTACTGATGGGCCTGGGCTAAGGCCACACCTCTGCCAGAACCAGGGACAGCTCCACCTGTCTCATGGACTGTGAGAGGGAAAGTTTGGTTTTCCAGAGGAAAATCAGGCACTATCACCAGAAGAGAGGCTGGTGCTAGACAGACAAAAACTGGAGAGTGAGGCAGCCTGCTGGGGACTCAGCAGATTCTTCAGTCTTCCCAGCTCCCTGAGGACAAGATGATGGTTCTTCTTATAGAGGAGGAAACCAAGACTCAGAGAAGTTCAGTCTCCCGACCAGGGTCACACAGCTAGTCAGTAGATGATCCACGATTTGAACCCAAGTAAGTGGTAGACCCGGGATTTGATCAGAAAGGGCCAGGAGTGGTGGCTCACGCCTTTAATCTCAGCACTCCGGGAGGCCGAGGTGGGCAGATCACGAGGTCAAGAGATTGAGACCATCCTGGCCAACATGGTGAAACCCGTCTCTACTAAAAATATGAAAATTAGCAGGGCATAGTGGCGTGCACCTGTAGTCCCAGCTACCTTGGGAGGCTGAGGCAGAAGAATCGCTGGAACCCAGGAGGCAGAGGTTGCAGTGAGCTGAGATTGCACCACTGCACTCCAGCCTGGCAACAGAGTGAAACTGTGTCTCAAAAAAAAAAAAAAAAAAAAAAAAATCAGAAAGATTATTTGGGTAGGGATGAGGGAGCTCAGCTTGTTCAGGGCCAGGCAGGCTGGGAGGGTGTCCTTGGGCAGGTGAGGTTGAAGCAGCCACCAGAATAGAAGGCTGGGCTCCAAAATAGAAGGCTGGGCTGCAGCCCAGGAGAATCGGCAGCCATGAAGGTGGTGGAGGGGCTGGGGGTCTCATAATGTTACTGGGGTCTCTATTCCTCTAGGCCGAGCAGCGCCTCCCAGTGGTCGGTACTCACATGTAGCTGCGGTGCTTGGTGGCAGTGTCCTGTTGGTGGCTGGGGGGTACAGCGGCCGGCCCCGTGGAGACTTGATGGCCTACAAGGTGCCCCCCTTTGTGTTCCAGGCACCTGCCCCTGATGTGAGCACTGGGGTGACAGGGAAAGGGTGGCAGGGGTGACGGGAAAGGTGGGAGGGGATCCTCAGGAGAAGTGGGGGTCCACAGGTGAAGGGAAAGGTGGGAGGGGATCCCCGGGAGGAATAGAGGGTCCCTAGGGCCATTAGAGGAGGGAAAGAGGTCCCTGGGACCAAGGAAAGAGGAGCTGGAGGTCCCTGGGCCTGTGGGAGGAATGGGTGGGTGTGCCGAGCAGTCAGGGTCCTCTGGGATAGCTAAAGCACGCAGGGACTTGGGAGGCCAGCCCAGGTCTGAGAGGCCTCCTCCAACGTCCCCTCACCTCCCTGCAGTACCACTTGGACTATTGCTCCATGTACACAGAACACAGCGTCTGCTCCCGGGACCCAGAATGCAGTTGGTGCCAGGGAGCCTGCCAAGCTGCACCCCCTCCTGGGACCCCCTTGGGGGCTGTGAGTGACTGCCCTAGACCCTCTGTTCCCTAGCACAGAGACCTGCCCTCAGTGTCTCCCTCTGCCTAGCCAGGTGGACAAGGACTTTCCCTCAATTGGGAGACTTGTTTTCATGCCGAAGATCCTTCTTCCTGACTCCTGACTGTGGAGCCCTGAACCTTTGCCTGTCCCACCTAGCCCGACCCTTTTGAGCCTGTGACCCCATCCCTGCATCCCCCGTCCTTTCGATCTTCCACACTCCAACTTTAAATTTCCTGTTCTCCAGTTTTTTGTCCCTTTCCATCACAGAACCCTGTATCCATAGCCCTTCCTTCTCAGATCTCTTGAGCTCCAGTGGACAGTGAGCCCTGTCCCCTCTCCTCCTCGCAGTGTCCAGCCGCCAGCTGCCTGGGCCTGGGTCGCCTCCTGGGCGACTGCCAGGCCTGCCTGGCCTTCAGCAGCCCCATAGCTCCTCCGAGGGGACCCGGCACCCTGGGCTGGTGCGTGCACAATGAGAGCTGCCTCCCTCGGCCTGGTGAGTGTCCGCAGCAGTGTGCTGGGTGCGGGGGCAGAGCACTCCACACTGACCCACCAGCCCCCACCCTCTGTCCTCTCAGAGCAGGCCCGCTGCCGAGGGGAGCAGATCTCAGGCACTGTAGGCTGGTGGGGGCCTGCTCCTGTCTTTGTCACATCCCTGGAGGCCTGTGTCACCCAGAGCTTCTTGCCTGGCCTGCACCTGCTCACCTTCCAGCAGCCGCCCAACACCTCCCAGCCCGACAAGGTGGGTAGGAGGTGTAGCACTGGGTAGGGTGTTGGTGATCCTGGTCCTAGGGTTTGTTTTGTCTCAGATGCATCTTTATAACTTTTGTGTTTACTCCAAAAGTCTTTACATTCAAGTTCTGATTTTTCTTACAGACTTTATTTATTTATTTATTTTTTGTTTTTGAGAGGGAGCCTTGCTCTGTCACCCAGGCTGGAGTGCAGTGGTGCAGTCATGGCTCACTGCAACCTCTGCCTTCTGGGTTCAAGCAATTCTCCTGCCTCAGCCTCCCAAGTAGCTAAGATTACAGATACCTGCCACCACGCCTGCCTAATTTTTGTATTTTAGTAGAGACGGAGTTTCACCATGTTGGTCAAGCTGGTCTTGAACTCCTGACCTTAAATGATCCACCTGCCTTGGCCTCTCAAAATGCTAGAATTGTAGGCATGAGCCGCTGCGCCTAGCCTTCTTATGGATTTTAAAAATAATTCTTGACTGGGCGTGGTGGCTCACACCTGTAATCCTAGCACTTTGGGAGGCCGAGGTGGGTGGATCACCTGAGGTCAGGAGTTCAGGACCAGCCTGGCCATCATGGTGAAACCCCATCTTAAAAAATATATATATATATAATAATAATTCTTGCATTGTGGTAAAACACAGATAAAATTTATCGTCAGTGACATTTAGCACATTTACAATATTGTGCAACCATCACCACTGTCTTGTTACAGAACATTTTCATCACCCCAGGGGACAACCCTGGACTCACTGAGTGGAATAGTCACTCTATTCCACTCTCCCCCTAGTCCCTGGCAGCCACTTACCTGTTTTCCATCTTTGGATTTGCCAGTTCTGGACATTTCATGTACATGGAGGCTTGTACTATGGAGTCTTTTGTGTCTGGCTTCTTTTTTTTTTTGAGATGTAGTTTCGATCTTGTTGCCCAGGCTGGAGTGCAGTGGTGCAATCTTGGTTCACTGTGACCTCCGCCTCCTGGGTTCAAGTGATTCTCTTGCCTCAGCCTCCCGAGTAGATGGGATTACAGGCATGTGCTACCACGCCCAGCTAATACTGTATTTTTAGTAGAGATGGGGTTTCTCCATGCTGGTCAGGCTCTTCTCAAACTCCTGACCTCAGATGATCCACCCACCTTGGCCTCCCATAGTGCTGGGATTATTGGTGTGAACCATCTCGCCTGGCCTGCTGTGTCTGGCTTCTTTCACTCAGCATAATGTTTTCAAGGCTCATCCATGTTATAACTTCATTCAGGGCTCATTCATGTTATAACTTCATTTATGATTGAGTAATATTGCATTGTATAGATGTATCACATTTTGTTTATCCATTCGTTAGCTGATGGACATTTAGGCTGTTTCTATCTCTTGGGTATTGTGAATAGTGCTGCTATCAGCACTTGTGTACGTGTTTTTGTTTGAACATCTGTTTTCAATTCTTGTGCTGTATGCCTAGGAGCAGAATCGCTGGGTTATATGGTAATTTTATATTCATCTTATTGAGGAATGTCCAAAACTGTTTTCCACAGTGGCTCTTTATTGATTTTTAAAATAGCTCATATATTCACATGGTTCAAAAATCACAATAATATCAAAAGTCATTGGGGCTGGGCATGGTGGCTCATGCCTGTAATTCCAGCACTTTGGGAGGCTGAGGTGCGCGGATCCCTTGAGGTCAGGAGTTTGAGACCACCAGCCTGGGTAACGTGGTCAAACCACATCTCTACTAAAAATACAAAAATTAGCTGGGCATTTTGACGGGTGCCTGTAATCCCAGCGCTTTGGGAGGCGGAGGCGGGGGGATTACTTGAGATTAGGAGTTCAAGACCAGCCTGGCTAACATGGCAAAACCCCGTCTCGACTAAAAATACAAAAAGTAGCCGTGTGTGGTGGTGTGTGCCTATAGTTCCAACTACTCCGGAGGCTGAGGCAGGAGAATCTTTTGAGCTTGGGCGGCAGAGGTTGCAGTGAACCGAGATCATGCCACTGCACTCCAGCCTGGGTGACAGAGTGAGGCTCCATTTTAATAAAAAAGATAAAAAATGTCATTAAGTGGACAGTCTGTCTCATTTACCCTACTCCCCACCCCTTAAGTGGTCCAGAACTATCTAGCTCCAGCATGGCCCCAACTTAAGGCCACCATACCTCCCTGGAAGATCCATTTGGGTTTCTTTGATCTCATTCCAGAATCTACCTATTCAAATGCAAGTAAGCATGACATTTTATCATTTTTCTTTCCCACGAAAGTAGTATACTATGTACACTATACAACTGCTTCCTTTTTTTCTTCTTGGCAAACTTCTCATAACAGAACTTAAGACACACTCTGATTCTTTTTTTTTTGAGATGGAGTCTCTATCGCCCAAGCTGGAGTACAGTGGCAAGCGATTTTGGCTCACTGCAACCTTGCCTCTTGGGCTCAAGCAAACCTCCCACCTCAGCATCCTGAGTGGCTGGGATTACAGGCACATGCCACCATGCCTGGCTAGGTTTTTTTTTTTTTTTGGTATATATATACACATACATATATACACAAACATACATACATATGTATATACACACATACATATATATATATATATATATATATATATATTTTAGGTGGAGTTTCGCTCTTGTTGCCCAGGCTGGAGTGCAGTGAGGCATAAATAACCACACCCAGCCTAATTTTTGTATTTTTAGTAGAAGTGGGGTTTCACCATGTTGGCCGGGCTGGTCTTGAACTCCTGACCTCAAGTGATCTGCCCACCTTGGCCTCCCAAAGTGCTAGCTGCTCCCGGCCTTCATTCTTTTTTTTTTTTTTAACAGTTGTGTAATATTCCATTTACATTTATAGTTTATTTAAATAGCCTCCACTGGTGAACACTTGGACTGTTTTACTCTTCTGCTATTACAAAATCACACACCAGGAAAATATATCTTCTACTTTGCCGCTTTAAATATTGGATCTGGGCTTTGAAGTGCTTAGCTGGAAAGGTGAGGAATTGGGGGAAAAAGACACTGAAGTGTCCAGTCCTGGAGTTTTGATGTGAGATGGAAATGGGGAGAGAACAGGGGTAAAGGGGGGCTCAGGGACCCTCTTGTCTATTGTCTGAATTTGGGCTATTTGCCTCTTCTCCCAGAGTGACCTTTGGCAAGTCACCTAACCCCTGTCCCTTGGCCTCAGTCTCTCATGTGGTAAAATGGGGAAGAAGTTTGGGCTGACCAGTCTTTTCTGGCTCTGATGTGGCCTGGGGAGTGTGGGGACTTGGGGGCAGTCCAGAAAGGGACTCATGCATACACCCATCCCTGGTGGCACAGGTCTCAATCGTCCGTAGCACGACCATCACCCTGACACCCAGCACGGAGACAGATGTGTCCCTGGTCTACCGTGGCTTCATCTACCCAATGCTGCCAGGAGGGCCAGGTGGGCCGGGGGCTGAGGACGTGGCTGTGTGGGCCCGGGCCCAACGCCTACACGTTCTGGCCCGGATGGCCCGTGGCCCTGACACAGAGAACATGGTGAGGCTGCCTGGGACATTGAGGGGGGTATTAATGGGAAAAATGGGGGCTAGGGATGTGGTATAGGGCATCTGCGGTGATTTGAAAGTTCTGGGGGAGGATTGGGGAGAAATCAGAGACAGGGGATGGATTTTTTTTTTTTTTTTTGAGACAGAGTCTCACTCTGTTGTCCAGGCTGGAGTGCAATGGTATGATCTCAGCTCACTGCAACCTCCACCTCCCAGCTTCAAGCAATTCTCTTGCCTCAGCCTCCTGAGTAGCTGGGATTACAGACATGCACTAGCACTCCTGGATAATTTTTATGAATTTTAAGTAGAGATGGGGTTTCACCATGTTGGCCAGGCTGGTCTGGAACTCCCGACCTCAGATGATCTGCCTGTCTCAGCCTCCCAAAGTGCTGAGATTGCAGGCATGAGCCACTGAGCCCAGACAGAGGTGGATCTTTAGTAGAGGAGGGAGGGTGCTGGGGTTTTCAATTGTGAGCAGAATTTGAGGGAAACTTTGAAGCAGTTGAGGAAGGTCTGAGTCAGACTTGAAAGGCCCCTGAAGGTGGGGCATGGAGGTGCACACTGTAATCCCAGCACTTTGGGAGGTAGGGGCAGGCGGATTGCCTAAGCCCAGGAGTTTGAGACCAGCCTGGGAAACATGGCAAGACGTCATCTCTCCAAAAAACACAAAAATTAGCTGGGCATAGTGGCATGTATCTGTAGTCCCGGCTATTTGGGAGGCTGAGGTAGGAGAATCACTTGAACCTGGGAGGTTGAGGCTGCAGTGAGCCATGATCGCATCACTGCACTCCAGTCTGGGTGGGAGTGAGACCCTGTCTCAAAAAAAAAGCCTGAGGAGGAGGGGAGTCCCTGGGGGGCTCACCTTGGAGGTTCTCAGGATCTAAGGAGCTCTGAGGCCCTCCTCTTCTTAGGAGGGGGTAGAGTGCCAGGTGAGTTTGGAGGTATCAGGAGTCTGAGGAAGGAATGAGAAGGGTTCTGAGGCCCCTGCCTGTCACTCACCCCTACCCCAGGAGGAAGTGGGGCGCTGGGTGGCCCATCAAGAGAAGGAGACTCGGCGGCTGCAGCGCCCTGGGTCTGCTCACCTCTTCCCCCTGCCTGGGCGGGACCACAAGTACGCAGTAGAGATCCGGGGCCAGCTCAATGGCTCAGCAGGCCCTGGGCACAGCGAGCTCACTCTGTTATGGGATCGGACTGGTGTGCCAGGAGGCAGCGTGAGTATCCAGGACCCACCTCTAATCCTAGGCACAGTCCCCAGCCTCAGATCCCCTGAGCTTTCTGACCCCAGGCAACAAACTTGGAACTCCCTAGGTTCTGACCTTGGACACCTTAACTCTTGGCCTTTGAACTCGTGACCTTCCCTTGAACCCTGTGGCCCCTGACCTCTGCCCATAGACCCTGACCTGATCCTATATTTTGACCTCCATCTGCAGCTTCTGATTCCTCACCCTTGACCCTGACCTCTGCCCTCCATACTTTGACCTCTAATAATCTCCAGATTCCTCCAGACCTTGGACCTCTTTACCTATTTCCTAAATCCTGACTTCCTGTGTGCCTCAGTGCTCAACCTGGGCTCCAAACCCTTACTTTCAGTTAGCGCCAGACTCTTACCCCTACTCCAGGCCTTGACTGCTGCCCTTCCTGTGGCCCCTTCCCCAGGAGATCTCCTTCTTCTTCCTGGAGCCATACCGCTCATCAGCCTGCGCCTCCTATTCCTCCTGCCTGGGCTGCTTGGCGGACCAGGGCTGTGGCTGGTGCCTGAACAGTGCCACCTGCCACCTGCGCCAGGGTGGGGCCCATTGTGAAGACAACGGGGCTGGTGGGTCCCTGCTGGTGCTGGTGCCTACCCTCTGCCCACTTTGCGAGGAGCATCGGGATTGCCACGCCTGCACCCAGGTGCCTGTGGGGCCACCAGGGGAGGTCACAAGGTGGAGGTAGCCAGAGCAGGCAATGGGCAGCTAAGGGAACCCCTGGTGGAGGGCGTGGGGGAAACAGCAAGGGTTTTTGTCCTTGATCTGCAGAGCCTGTTGGGGAGGGTGAGAAGGAGCTAGAGAGAGGCACCTGGGAGTCAGGACTCGCTGTTGCAGGGGCCAGAGAATGCAACTCCATCCATTTCCAATAGCGGAGAGTTTCTCAGCGCGGGCATCAGAGCCCAGGAGTAGGCCTTCAGGCCTGCCAGCCATGTGATGTCAGGCAGCCCTCGACACCCTGTGTCCTCTTGTTCCCTGGCAGGGTTTGCTTTCTTGTGAGTGGCAAGGGAGCCATTAAGGCTCCAGGCTCTCAGTCCCTGCTCAGTCCCAAACACAGTGCGGGGCTTCCTGTTTCTCCCCACCAGCCCTACCACCATCCAGGAGCTCAACAGAAATCCCAGAATTACATGTCAGTGGCTCTGGTTGGGCCTTGTGCAGGCTCATGGGCCAATGACTAGAGTTGGGGGTTAGAGAATGTGGCCTCTTGCCCACCTGTGGATCCTGAGGATTGAATCAGTCCCACCCGGACCATACAGAAGGAGCACTATTGCCCAAAGGAGAGAGTGGGTGCTGGGCAGGCAGACCCATGGGTGTCTGTGGCTGAAGGGAAGGGTCCAGAGATGCAGGCAGCTGGGGAGGGAGATGGCCTTGCAGGGACAGTCTGTGGGGTGGCACGGGGAGCCCAAAGGAGAGGGCTGAGTGGGGTTCTGATTCCTCTGCCCAACTGCCCCCCAGGACCCCTTCTGTGAGTGGCATCAGAGCACAAGCCGCAAAGGGGATGCAGCCTGTAGCCGGCGGGGCCGGGGTCGGGGTGCCCTGAAGAGTCCAGAGGAGTGTCCCCCGCTGTGCAGCCAGTGAGCCCGGCTGGGTCCAGGGAGTGGGTGGGTGGATGTGCCCGGGGACATGACTGGCTGTAGAGTGACCCGACCCCTCCTCCCCGGCTCCCTGACCCAGGCGCCTGACCTGTGAGGACTGCCTGGCCAACTCGAGCCAGTGTGCCTGGTGCCAGTCCACCCACACCTGCTTCCTGTTTGCTGCCTACCTGGCCCGGTACCCGCACGGGGGCTGTCGAGGCTGGGACGACAGGTACGGTCCCTGGGGCAGGGACAACAGAGAAAGGTCCCTGCCAGCAAGGGGCTGGAGCTCTGACCCCCCACCCCTGCCATCCTGCAGCGTGCACTCGGAGCCACGGTGCCGGAGCTGCGATGGCTTCCTGACCTGCCATGAGTGTCTGCAGAGCCATGAGTGTGGCTGGTGTGGCAATGAGGACAACCCCACACTGGGACGGTGAGCCGGGGCGGGCGGGGAGGTGGGCAGGGTGCACAGCTGTGTCCTCCATGACTAGTCATTCTAATGGCCTCTTTGCTTCTCTGCCCTCTTGCCCTAACCCTATCCACGGCCACCTTTCCTTTTACATACTGTTTTTCTGTTTATTTTACCCTCCCACTCTTTTCTCCATTTTTCCTTCTTTTCCGGGTCTCTGCAATTGGTTTTCTTTCTCTTTGTCTGTTTCTGTCTCTCCACTTTCCCTTTCACTGAATTTCTATATATGTCTGTCTTCTGTCTTCCAAAATCGTTTTTGTCTGCGACTTCTGGTTTCTGTCTCTTTCCAAATTGATATTTGCGTCCCTCTGTCTCCAACTGGCCTCTTCTCTCCCTGTCACTGTTTCCCTGTATGGCTCCTGTTTCTGTGTTGTCCCCCACTTCTTCACTCTCCCACCCCACAGGTGCCTACATGGGGACTTCTCGGGGCCCCTCAGTGGGGGTAACTGCTCCCTGTGGGTGGGGGAGGGCCTGGGGCTGCCTGTGGCCCTCCCTGCCCGCTGGGCCTATGCCCGCTGTCCTGACGTGGATGAGTGTCGCCTGGGCCTGGCCCGGTGCCATCCGAGGGCGACCTGCCTCAACACACCCCTAAGCTACGAGTGTCACTGCCAGCGGGGCTACCAGGGTGATGGCATCACACACTGCAACCGCACGTGAGTCAGACCGGGGTTGCCATGGAGATGTTGCCCCAGGCTGGGGCACATGGAGGTGGAGGGAGGAAGCTGTCATGTCACTGGGTCCCTTCCTGTGGAACCAGCATCCCCAGTTAGCCAGTGGTTTTACCTTGCAGAGACCAGGCCCTTGTTAGAGTAACAGGGTCCCCAGTGTAACCCTGGTTACCGTGGAAACGGGGCACCCATAGGCTGTGGGCCCTAGTCTTCAGCATTGCCATGGAGGTGGAGGAGGACTTAGTTGAACAGGTTTTCACAGTGGTGCTGTGTGGTTGCTATAGAGACAGGCGTGGTGATGCATGGAGTTACCTTGGAGACAGGGTCACCCACATAGCCCAAAACCATGGAAACAGGCAGGGGCTTTATGGTGTCACGGTGGGTGGAGGTGATGAAACCATGGAAACAGGCAGGGGCTTTGATGGTGATGGGGTGCTTTAGGGGCTCTGGGCCTGCCTGGCGCTTTCCCCACCCCCGACGTGGCCCCCTCAGGTGCTTGGAGGACTGTGGCCATGGTGTGTGCAGCGGCCCCCCGGACTTCACCTGCGTGTGTGACCTGGGCTGGACATCAGACTTGCCCCCGCCCACACCTGCCCCGGGTCCCCCAGCCCCCCGCTGCTCCCGGGACTGTGGCTGCAGCTTCCACAGCCACTGCCGCAAGCGGGGCCCTGGCTTCTGTGACGAGTGCCAGGGTGAGCAGCCCTCACCCCTGGCCCCAGCCTGGCCCCAAGGAGCCTCCTCCCTTCATGGGGCTCCAGCTTGCTCTTCTCGGAGGGAGCCTTGGTGTCCCCTCGTGCAGCTCTGGGTGCCCCGCCCCACTCCTGTCCCTGACCTGACTCACAAGTTTCAGTGCCACCCATTGCTCTGGCCGGGCCTCGGTTCCCCATCTTGGGACTTGCTGTTTCCTCTGATCTGGGTGGGCCTTGGTTTCTCCCCTTTGAAGCAGCTGGGTGGGGTCAGGGCTCAGCTGAGCCAATAGGCCTGGGCCTATTCTCACCCTTGATTTGACTCTGTCCCACCTGCTGGGGCCTCCACAGACTGGACGTGGGGGGAGCACTGTGAACGGTGCCGGCCCGGCAGCTTCGGCAACGCCACGGGCACAAGGGGCTGCCGGCCCTGCCAGTGCAACGGACATGGGGACCCACGCCGTGGCCACTGCGACAACCTCAGTGGGCTCTGCTTCTGCCAGGACCACACTGAGGGTGCCCACTGCCAGCTCTGCTCCCCAGGCTATTATGGGGATCCCCGGTGAGCCAGTGGGGCTGGGTAGGGTGGGCTTGGGGACATATTGGGGAGGGGCAGGACTGGTCTGACGCTGGCTCACCTCCATCTCCCCAGGGCCGGTGGTTCCTGCTTCCGGGAGTGTGGGGGTCGTGCTCTGCTCACCAACGTGTCCTCAGTGGCACTGGGCTCTCGCCGGGTCGGGGGGCTGCTGCCTCCAGGTGGCGGGGCTGCAAGAGCCGGGCCTGGCCTGTCCTACTGTGTGTGGGTTGTCTCGGCCACTGAGGAGCTACAGCCCTGTGCTCCGGGGACCCTCTGTCCCCCACTCACCCTCACCTTCTCCCCTGACAGCAGCACCCCCTGCACGGTAAGCACTGAGGAGACAAGGCTTCAGGCCCATGAGCCAAAACCGTGTCCCCTGACCCAGATCTGCATCCCCAGCCCCTGACCCCAGTGTTGCTTTTTAAAAAAATCCTTTAAAACTCGAAACTCCTCCTCAGATTCCCAGCACTTTGTTCCTAGGCCCACAGACAAATCCTCCCATTTCCCAGATAGCTTCCTATTTCCTCAGCTCCCATCTCTCATTCTCCAGATCCTCAATCTCCCTGTCCCCAGACCAGGAATTGTAAATTATTACATCTTGTGTACCAACTGTGATTGATTGGTAGTGCCTGCCAGGAGCTGCATGTTGAGAAAGGGGCTCAATACAAGAGTGCCTGATAGATTAACCATGTCTGCTTTGGGCACAGGAAGGGGAGTGGTGGCCTCCATGCCACAGTTTGACCGTCTGCTCTGGAGGTTCAAACATCCCGTTTCCCAGTCTCAGATTGCCCTCCCCTGTTGAACCCCTCCTCTTCCCAGACCCCACGTGCCCTTGTTCTCATTCCCATTGTCTCCTAATCCTTGATTCTGCACCTCTCTAGCTGAGCTATGTCTTGGCCTTTGATGGATTTCCACGCTTCCTGGACACTGGTGTTGTCCAATCGGACCGCAGTCTCATAGCTGCCTTCTGTGGCCAGCGGCGGGACAGGCCCCTCACTGTTCAGGCCCTATCTGGTACGGGGGCTAGGGGAAGTGGGACCTCTTAGTCCTGGGCTATGTATCCGTTGCCCCTGAACTCATCACCTGAAGTGGGCCCAGGACCCAGCTCTGGCACTGCTTGTGGGATGACATAGTCCTTCACCGACTGGACCTCAGCCTCCTCAGTTGAGTTGAAAATAGGATTGTGCTGGCTGGGCTACATCTTCAAAAAGAAGGGCTGAATGAGCATGTCTCTGAGACACATAGAATGTGGCTGGTGTGAGGACCCCACATCACTCACTCTGTCACCCATGCTGGAGTGCAGTGGCGCAATCTTGGCTCACTGCAACCTCTGCCTCCTGGGTTCCAGCGATTCTCCTGCCTCAGCCTCCCTAGTAGCTGGGATTACAGGTGTATGCCAGCATACCTGGCTAATTTTTGTATTTTTAGTAGAGATCGGGTTTCACCATGCTGGACAGGCTGGTCTCGAACTCCTGACCTCAAGTGATTCGCCCACCTTGGCCTCCCAAAGTGCTGGGATTACAGGCGTAAGCCATTGTGCCTGGCCTATATATATATAATTTTATTGAAGCATATTTTATATATACTAACATATCAAATAATTCCTGTCCTGCCTACCTTTAAATCACTAACTTTTCTAAAGAGATCCGGTCTTATGTAAGGGCAGTAGGAGTTGTGGAAGGTTTAGAGCTTGATGGTGACAGGTCCCAATTCAGATTTCGAGGGTCACTGGGCCACCATGAGTGGGGAGTATAGGCAGCCAGGAGGACCAGTAGGGGGGTAGGTGCTGGTGTACAGGCGGGACAGGACTCGGGCTTAGACAGCAGCTCAGGAAGTAGATAGCAGTCGGTGAGAGATTTAGGCTTTAAGATCAATCTTGATGGGTTGACCGAGGGACAGGGTGCAGAATGGTTCATCCTGGTGGTGATTATGAATGATATGGTGCCTTCCTTCCCTGCCCAGTCACACTGGGTCTTCTCAGCACCTGGGGGTGGATGGGGTGGGATGTGGCTTTGCTGCCAACCTCTGGCCTCTCTCCCTGCAGGGCTGCTCGTGCTGCACTGGGAGGCCAATGGCTCCTCATCCTGGGGCTTCAACGCTTCGGTGGGCTCTGCCCGCTGTGGGTCAGGGGGCCCTGGAAGCTGCCCCGTCCCCCAGGAGTGTGTGCCCCAGGATGGGGCTGCAGGTGCGGGGCTCTGCCGATGTCCCCAGGGCTGGGCTGGCCCACACTGCCGCATGGCTCTGTGTCCTGAAAACTGCAATGCCTACACTGGGGCAGGAACTTGTAACCAGGTACAGGTGGGGCAGGGCAAGCCTGTGGGACAGGGCTGGTGATCGTGGTTCCCCTGAGTCCCTTGTTGTCCCCAGAGCCTGGGTGTATGCATCTGTGCTGAGGGCTTCGGGGGCCCCGACTGTGCCACCAAGCTGGATGGCGGGCAGCTGGTCTGGGAGACCCTCATGGACAGCCGCCTCTCAGCTGTGAGTTTCGTGCACCTGCTGTCTAGGGATGGTCACCCCCAGGTCGTTCTCCCACCTCCACTCCTGGGACCACCCTTACATCCTACACCCAGGCCTGGCTCTTTGTCCTGACCCTAGCCTGATCCCTGATGTCCCCACTCACCCCCAGGACACTGCCAGCCGCTTCCTGCATCGCCTGGGCCACACCATGGTGGAGGGACCTGATGCTACCTTGTGGATGTTTGGGGGCTTGGGCCTGCCCCAGGGGCTGCTGGGAAACCTGTACAGGTGAGGACTGCCCTGGGCAGGTGGGATATGTGAATGAGAGAAGGTCACCTTGGGATGCTGAGTCACCTCAGAGGAGTGCAGAATGCCTCTAAGGTGAAGGACAGCCTGAAGGATGCTGGGAGGGTTACCCGGGGACGCCTGGGGACCAGCGTACTTATTTGGTTGGGGCTACCCCAGGGGATGGTGAGAGGATTGTCATAGGAAGTCCACCCCAGGGGATGCGGGGACATCTATCAGGCAGGGTCACCTTGAAGGATGCTGGGATGACTGTAATGAGGTTGCTTTTTTGCACCCTGGCCCCAGGTACTCAGTGAGTGAGCGGCGGTGGACACAGATGCTGGCAGGAGCCGAGGATGGGGGCCCAGGCCCATCGCCCCGCTCCTTCCACGCAGCCGCCTATGTGCCTGCAGGCCGTGGTGCCATGTACCTGCTGGGGGGACTCACTGCTGGGGGCGTCACCCGTGATTTCTGGGTCCTCAACCTCACTACCCTGCAATGGCGGCAGGAGAAGGTGAGCGTCTCTCCCCAGCCCCAACGCTGGGCCCTGACAGAGACAGCCATGGCAGCTCCTGCCAGCTTTACCCCCAGAAGAAACAGAAGCCCTGGACTTGAATTTCCTCAGCCATCCTGGGTCACATTGTTGTCCCAAGCCAATCCCAAGCTGGGACACAGCTTCACCCAGTGGCAGAGAGAGGCCAGGGGAGCAAGGGCTTCCCAAAGCCACATCAGGCTTGAGTGGGCGGAAATGCCAAGGGGCCCACTGAGCACCTGCCAGGACCCAGGCTGGTCTGAGGGCCTGGGGTCCGACTGGCCCTGAGGGAGTCACTCCCTCCTTAGAACTTCAGGGAGGACTGGGGGGCGCTGAGGCTCACTTCTACCCACAAGGTGACCCCTGATCTCTAGCCCCGTTGGTGACCTTGGCCTTCCATCCCTCAGGCCCCCCAGACTGTGGAGCTGCCAGCCGTTGCTGGTCATACCCTTACTGCCCGCCGAGGCCTGTCTCTGCTCCTGGTGGGTGGTTACTCCCCAGAAAATGGCTTCAACCAGCAGCTCCTCGAGTACCAGCTGGCAAGCGGCACCTGGGTGTCAGGAGCCCAGAGCGGGACACCCCCCACAGGTGGGGCTGGGGACCAGGAGGGCACAGCCCGTGTGGACCTCCCAGCCATCCGGGCTTCCTGTGGGCTCTCCATCCACTCCTGTGCTCTGTAGTCACCTGTCTCCCTCTCTTTCCTGCCCCCATCCAGATTCTCAGGGCACTCTCTTGAATGTTCAGGTTGTCTATCTGTCCTTCCCAGACTGCATAATAAACTGCCCACTCCTGGCCACATGTGGCCACCGTCCCCCGCCCCCAGGCTCTGAGCTCCCTGTTCCTCAGAGGTTCTCCTTCCTCGATTTCTCCTCCTTTCTTTGATCACTGTCCCCTTGTCAGACATTCTGGACACCCTGTCTCCCTCCCGAGAACCTGGCAGAGCTTCCTGCCAGTTGAGGACTCCCTTCCCTTTCCCAGAGTCTCCAGTGATTGTCTGTTTGAACCCAAGTGAGAGGGATGGGTGGAGAGGGGCCCCCAGGGTTCCAGCCTCAGCCGGGGAAGGGAGTGGTCACTGAACAGGCGGGCCCGGGAGCTTGGCGGAGTCAGTGCTGTCATCAGCCCCTCTGCCAGCCTATCACCCTGCCCCTCCCCAGGTCTCTATGGTCACTCTGCCGTCTACCACGAGGCCACCGACTCCCTCTATGTGTTTGGGGGCTTCCGTTTCCATGTGGAGCTGGCGGCCCCGTCCCCCGAGCTCTACTCCCTGCACTGTCCTGACCGCACCTGGAGCCTGCTGGCCCCTTCTCAGGGGGCAAAGGTCAGGAAAAGAGGTCCAGACCCATGGATATAGGGGACAGGAGGGAGGGGCCCTCTTTCCCAATGCCCCAGGGACTGGCTCCATCCCAGATTCCTGCTTTCCCTCCTTTCTATGTCTCCTAATTAAGCTGACACCCCCACATCTCCCCTGCTTCCATCCCTGATTTGGGAGAGACCCTGAGGCCAGGAGGTCAGAGGCATGAGCTCTGCCCAGCTCTGCCCTGACTCTTGGTGTGCCCCTGGCAGGCCCCTTCCCCTTTCTGGGTTTTTCCACTCAAATGAAGCAGGATCGAGGCTCGCCACTCTTTCTGCCTTTAAGGCCAAAGAGAACGTGTGTGGGAGGGCAGGACCCCGTCTGTACTGGTTAGAGATGCTGGTGGTTTCAGTCCACATGTTTCAAGCCTGTCTGGGGGGCAGTAGGGGGCTAGAAGCAAGAGACTCGAGGAGCCTCACCCCCAGGACACCCCCACTGTCACTAGTGAGATCGTATGAGGGATGTAGGTGGCTCATTTCAAGGGGTCTGGGTCAAGTTCCTGGGGAGCAGCCTGGGTCATGGGGCTTCTGGGAACTCAGGAGGGAGGTGGCTTTGTGGGCTACTCCTGGGGGTATAGGAGATTTCCTGGAGGAAGGAGGTAAGACTTGAGGAAGATTAGGATTGGCTGGGCTGGTGGGGACAGGTAGGGAAGGGCAGGGGTGGCAGGAGGGCTGGGAGGGAGCAGAGGTCAGCTCTGACAGGCTATCCTGTCCCCTGTCTCCCCAACAGCCCCGCCCCCGGCTTTTCCATGCCTCCGCCCTGTTAGGGGACACCATGGTGGTTCTTGGGGGACGCTCGGATCCTGATGAGTTCAGCAGCGACGTTCTGCTCTACCAGGTCAACTGCAATGCCTGGCTTCTGCCCGACCTCACCCGTAAGTCCCCATTGTGGCTTCCAGGAGGCCGAGGGACATCCAGGAGGAGCCCCATCCCCATCCTGGGACTCCATTCCTCAGGTGTCACTGGGCCCCTGCAGACCCACTGGCAGAACTCCCGTCCCTCTGTATTGTCTAAACAGCAGGAGATTCCCTCCTTTTTTTTTCTTGGAGAAGTTTATTTTTTATTCTGACTATAAAAGTAACAATGTTCACTGTATATAATTTGTAAAATAGGAAGAAAAAAAAAACACTCATAATCTCCCTCTCTAGAGACAACCCTATTAGACATGGGGGTGCTTCCTGCCTGCCTTTGCTGATCATAGGTTAAAAGTGTGCCTGTCACTTGCCTTTTTATTTCAATGTGAGTGATGGTTGTGAGTGTACTTCTGAGTCTGAATTCTTTTCTTTTTGCTTCTCTCTCTGATCCTTTGTCTCTTTTTCTCTTTTTATTTGCTTAGAGACAGGGTCTTACTTTATTGCCCAGGGTAGAGTGCAGTGGGGCTATCTTAGCTCACTGTAGCCTCTGCCTCCCAGGCTCAAGTAAGCAATCCTTCCTCCTCAGCCTCCTGAGTAGCGGGGACTACAGGCGTGCCATCACGCCTGGATAATTTTTTTTTTTTTTTTTTTTTTTTTTAAGAGACAGGGTTTTGCTATGTTGCCCAGGCTGGTCTTGAACTCTTGGACTCAAGCAGTCCACCTGCCTCAGCCTCCCAAAGTGCTGGGATTTCGTTCCCTTTTTCTCTTAATCTGTCTTTTCTACTACTTCACGTCTCTCTATTTTTTTTGAGGATTTAAAAAATTGAGGTGAAAGTCACATAACATAAAATGTACTGTCTTAGAAATGCAGTGGCATTTAGTGCCTTCAGAAAGTTGTGCAGCTGCCACATCTCTCTGGTTCAAAACATTCGTCTCTCTTCTTATTTCCCTGTGTTCCTTTTTTCTCTGTTTGCCTTTGTCTCCCTCGCTCTCTCTTTTTTTTTGCTTGCTGTCTATTCTCATTTGTCTCCTCTCTGTCTTTTTCTGCTTTTTTTTGAGACATAGTCTTGTTCTGTTGCCCAGGGTGAAGTGCGGTGGTGGGATCTCAGCTCACTGGATCCTCAACCTCCTGGACTCAAGTGATCCTCCTACCTTAGCCTCCCAAGTAGCTGGGGCCACAGATATGCACTACCATGCCTGGCTAATTTTTTATTGTTTGTAGAGACAGGGTCTTTTTTTTTGAGTTGGAGTCTCACTCTGTCGCCCAGGCTGGAGTGCAGTGGTGCGATCTCGGCTCACTGCAACCTCTGCCTCCTGGGTTCAAGCGATTCTCCTGCCTCAGCCTCCTGAATAGCTGGGACCACAGCATGCACTACCACGCCCGGCTAATTTTTTGTATTTTTTAGTAGAGATGGGATTTCACCATATTGGCCAGGTTGGTCTTTAACTCCTGACCTTGTGATCCGACCACCTCGGCCTCCCAAAGTGCTGGGATTACAGGTGTGAGCCACTGTGCCCGGCCAAGACAGGGTTTTTCTGTGTTGCTCAGGCTAGTGTTGAACTCCTGTGCTCAAAGAGTCCTCCTGCCTCAGCCTCCCAAAGTGTTGGGATCACAGCGTGAGCCACTGCACCTGGCCTTACTTCTGCTCTCTTTTGACCCTGTCTTTCTCCTCTCTCCATGCATCCCTCTCTGACTGACATCATGGTGTGGGTCTCTTCCCGGAGTCTCCTGCTCTCTCTCTGAATACCCCATCTTTCCTCAGGCCCGGCCTCTGTGGGGCCCCCAATGGAGGAGTCCGTGGCCCATGCTGTGGCGGCAGTCGGGAACCGCCTGTACATCTCTGGGGGTTTTGGAGGAGTGGCCCTGGGCCGCCTGCTGGCGCTGACCCTGCCTTCTGACCCCTGCCGCCTGCTGTCCTCACCCGAGGCTTGTAACCAGTCCGGGGCCTGCACCTGGTGCCACGGGGCCTGCTTGTCCGGGGATCAGGCACACAGGTAACCATGGTGACCATGGCAGGCAGTGGGGAGTGGAGCCCTCTGAAGGGGATCCTGTGCTAGGCCGCGCACAGGAGGAAGGCCACGGGAGTGTACCATGTGGTTCAGGGAAGGGGGTGAATCAGCACAGGCAGGGTGGCCAGGGGAGATCTGAGTGGGGAGTCCTGCCTGGGACTGGAGTCTTCATGTGAGAATGCTTGCTGGTGGAGCTGAGTCTGAACTGAGACCTAAAAGAATGGTAGAATTTAAACCATCAGCAATTCAGAAGTGAGGCTGAGACTGGAAGCTGGAAGAGGTCAGCTCAGAAAGGGCTTCTTGTGCCTGGCAGAGGCACTGGCTCCATCCGGCTCCACAGACCCCTCAGCTGCGGTTCTGGGAATGCAGATATCCCTGGATGCTGAAGGTGCTTTCCTAGACTTGGCAGACTCGCCTGGCTGCCCCATCACCCTCACTGATGTGAGGCTACTAGTGGGCCTTATTCGTCTGATGGGTGTGTTTTCAATTACTACAGGAATGTTAAGGGTTTGATTATGGGTCCTCCCCCTAGACCCCACTGGAGGTATGTGTGACAGTGGGCACACTCACTGCTTTTCTAAAATCCAGGACAGTCTGAAACATATGTACCTCTTGGGATTTGGGGTAAGGAATATGGACCCCCACTGTGTGGGATAGGTAGCCACCAAAGGCCCGAGCTGGGGACGGCAGGGACGGGCCTGGGTAGTGAGATCCCTGGAGCTATTTTGAGGGGCAGAGTGGTGAGAAGCTGCAGGTGGGGACAAGGTTGAGTTGGGCAAGGGGCTGCAGGGCTGGGGAGGAGGGGATGGTCAGAGAAATCCAGGAAGCAGAAGGCTTCGGTGGTTGCATGGGCTGCAGGACCTGGGGTGTGGTCCAGTGTCTCTGGCCTGGGTGACAGGTGGATGTGGGACCATCTGTTACCAAGTGCGGGTGGGGAGAACCAGGCTCAGGAGGCCTGTGCTGTGTCCAAGTTGGGACACAGGGTCAGGGGCCTTAGCTCCCCAACAGGACCATGTCTGGGAGGCAGAAGGATGGGGTCAGGATGGGTGTGAGTGAGCCAGGCCTCATGTCCTTTAGGCTGGGCTGCGGGGACTCCCCCTGCTCCCCAATGCCTCGCTCCCCGGAGGAATGTCGACGTCTCCGGACCTGCAGTGAGTGCCTGGCCCGCCATCCTCGGACCCTGAAACCTGGAGATGGAGAAGTGAGTGGTGGGGGAGGCGGGGACTGGGAACAGCAGGTAGAGGGCAGGGTGGTCTGCACTCTGGTCAGCTGTCCCACCCACCCCAGGGTCTCGGGAACCACTGAGCCCTTGGCTGACTCAGGAGGGGTGCTGAGGGTCCCATCTAGCCCATCTTCCCCCACCAGGCATCTGCTCCCCGCTGTAAGTGGTGTACCAACTGCCCCGAGGGTGCCTGCATTGGACGCAATGGGTCCTGCACCTCTGAGAACGACTGTCGGATCAACCAGCGAGAGGTCTTCTGGGCAGGGAACTGCTCCGAGGCCGCATGCGGGGCTGCCGACTGTGAACAGTGCACGCGCGAGGGCAAGTGCATGTGGACACGGCAGTTCAAGAGGACGGGTGAGCAGCAGCCCGCTTCCTGAGAGGGGTCTCGGGACCTGGACTCCTGGGTCTCAGGGAGGAGGGGCTGGGCACCTGATCTCCTAGGTCTGAGGGAGAAGGGGCAGGGAGCCTGGACTTCTGGGTCTGAGGGAGGAGGGGCTGGGGGCCTGGACACCTGGGTCTTAGGGAGGAGGGGCT
>PVKP010035978.1:0-22821 GCA_004027715.1 Plecturocebus donacophilus | reverse complement strand
GAAGAATCTACATCAACTAATGGGCAAAACAGCCAGCTAGCATTACCAGAAGCTGCGATTTTCGTCTCTGATAAAACAGACTTTAAAACAACAAAGAACATAAGAAACAAAGAGGGACATTACATGGTGGTGAAAGGATCAATGCAACAAGAAGAGCTAACGATCCTAAATATATACGCACCCATTACAGGAGCACCCATATACATAGGGCAAGTTCTTAATGACTTACAAAGAGACTTAGACTCCCAGACAATAATAGTGGGAGACTTTAACATTACACTGTCAATATTAGACAGATCAATGAGATAGAAAATTAACAAGAATATCCAGGACTTGAACTCAGACCTGGAACAACTAGACAACAAATATTTACAGAACTCTCCTCCCCAAATCCACAAAACATACATTTTTCTCAGTATCACATTATACCTATTTTAAAAGTGACCACATAATTAGAAGTAAATCACTCCTCAGCAATTGCGTAGCATTTCACAGGTTTAAATAAAGTATTGGTTGTCTGCTTATTTGTTATTTTCATCCCCTATTCCTTCCTGTCTCCATTGTTAAGCACAATTATTGGCATAAAAGAGGTTTTTAATACCCATTTTTAGACTGCATTCTAACCTGGGCAATGGAACAAGAATCCCATTCTCTCTCCCTCTTTCTTGTCCTCTTTCTTTCTCTGTTTCATTTTTTTTTCTTTCTTTTGCTGTTTCTTTCTTTCTCCTTTTCTCTCTTTTTCTAAAAAAAAAAGTATTAAATTATTAAAATTATTTAATAATTTTTAATTATTTTAGTTATTGAATTGAGACTGTAATATAAAGTAACTGTAGAATTTTCTATTAATTGTGTGACTAGAAAAGGTAAAGGTCCAGTCAGTTTTTATCTAGTCACTGAGGAAGAATGTCCTCCCCAGAACAAATTTTAAATGGATAGCAAGAGACAAAAATAAAGATGGGGCCGGTTGCAGTGGCCCTTGCTTGTAATCCCAGCACTTTAGGAGGCTGAGGTGGGCAGATCACCTGAGGTCAGGAGTTCAAGACCAACCTGGCTGACATAGTGAAACACTGTCTCTACTGAAAATACAAAAATTAGCCATGGTGGTGGCGGGTACCTGTACTCTCAGCTACTTGGAAGGTGGAGGCAGGAGAACTGCTTGAACCTGGGAGGTGGAGGTTGTAGTGAGCCAAGAGCACACCACTACACTTTCGCCTGGGTGACAGTAGAGAAACTCTGCCCCCCCAAAAATAAATACAAATAAAATATAGGAGCTTTCTTATTACACTTAATTTGTCCTGCTTGTCTGAGGTACTTCTTACATTTATATTTGTAAGTCCTTGCCCAGAATTGAATCTAAAAAGGTTCTCAATTTTGAGAAGTCTCCAAAGCAGTAGGTAAAGCGGTTCTTGAGAGAAAGGGTTGGTTTTGAATTCCAGTGGGGCCTGGAGAACACGAAGCTATGCCAACGGCAGGCGAGTCAAAGCATTCCTGTCCCCTCAAGTCTTCATCCTCCTCTTTGTTCTCATTAGGAGTGGGATGGGGTGGAGGCCAGGAGCAAGAGCGAGTGTGAGGAGCACGTGGAGGTTGAGAAGAGGGGGAAAGGCTGACCATACTCATTTCCCTGAAGGCAGTAGTGGGCTGGTGGTTGGGGTTAGAAACCTCACCTTTGAAAGATTTGCTTTGTTAAAATGTGACTTGATAGTCCACATTTTAATCTCTGAATTAAGACTGTTGGTGACTTACGGTGACTGTAGGACTTTCCAGTATGTAAGAATTAATAGAAAAGTCACGGGGCTGCCTTACTTTTCATCCAGAGATGGAAAAGGACTGTTCTCATGGAGCAAGACTGAGAGACCAAAACAAAATTGTCTCTCTCTTCACAGCCCATGAGTCCCACAAGTCTAACACACTTGGTAAACAGATAAGTGTGAAATGGGACTGGGCTCTGGGAGCCCTGTGTGGGGGGCCTTTCCTCACTCTGCAGTGCCCTGGTCCCCAAGACCTCCCTAGGAAACCCAGGATGTCAGAAGGCAGTTTGACAATCACTGCCGCATATCTAGCTCTCCCTTAATTTGGAGGCCTGCAGAAAACAGCTTAAAACTGGCTAAAGTGTGATGATACCAATGAATTACTTCTTGGTGTTTTCCTGAGGATGTACCACAAACTGATATCAGCTTGCATTAGAAAATAATATCATAGTTCAGGGGTCAGAAAACCTTTCCTTCAAAAGGAAAGATAATAAATATTTTAGGCTATTCTGGCCATATAGTATCTGTGGCAACTACTCAACTCTGCTGTTGTTCTTGAAAGTAGCTGTAGGTAATGTATAAACATATGAGTGTGATATTCCAGTAAAAGTTTATTTACAAAAACAGGTCTCATGGACCATAGTTTGCTAACCCTTGCTGTATTGTACCGAAGCATCCATTCCCTGTTTTTCCAATAAGAGGCCTTATTTTTCCGCCAGGATGACCCCTTACCACCAGCTTTACTCCCAGTCTGTGTGGTTCAAGCCCCACTCCTCTAAATCCAGGGGAGGACATGTCATTCAGATCTGGATAAGCATAGTATGCTTCCCTATGTCCACTACTAGTGACTTAGGGTGAGGACCTGAGCCAAGGCAGTCAAAGTCAAATTAGATTAAGTGAAGGGATTTTTGCTTTAATAGCTTTGGATTTTGGGCTGGAAATATGTAAGCCTGAAATATTAGGATGAGCAGGGAAAAGGAATCTGCCTGTCTTTCGTGGGATTCCCTTAATGCAAAGATTTGTTTCCAGGAAAATCTGAGGCAGATATGGAAGTCAGATAGGGAAAGCAGGAAAACAAGCAAGGATGCAGTATCAAGCAAAGTCCCATGAAGGGCAGCTTCGGTTAACCTCTGAGGGAGGTGGGGAAGCTCTGGGACCAATCTTCACTGTAAAGTTGTTCCCATCAGGAATGAGGGAGTCAGGGTATTTATGCCTCTGCACCTGCCGGTCATTGGTTAAGGTCTACCCCTGGAGAACTTTAATTCCTAGGCTATTCTAGCATTCAGGGCAGTAGTTGCCAATGTTGGCTTCAGAGCTCGAAGGCAAAGAACAGGTGCCATCTATCAGAAGAGAAAGCATACCAGGTTAAGGTGTATGAGGGCCATGCGTAGAAAACTGACAGCTTCTGCTACACTGCTAGAGAGAGAAGTGAATTTTTAAAAAGGAAAAACAAGAGATGCAGAGAACATGAGGGCTTATGACAATTTTTGAACCTCTGTGCCCAGCTATTCTGGAAACACTAATTTACCTTGGATTTTGCAGTTACTTGCAAGGAATAAGGGGAGAGGAGGAATCCCTAGAAATTTTCTATTACTTGTGAGCAAAAGTGTCTTAATGGAGAGAGACACACAATTGATCAGACTTTGCCATAACACAGAGTAGGAAGACAATAAATCTTAAAAGGTGGCACATTGGCCTTTGGTCCTCAAGCCTTGGAAATAACTTCTCTCAATAGAGCTTTTGTGTCTCTATTTCTATTCTTAATAACAGCCCAATTGTGGAATTGCAGGGGTAGGAGTCTTTCACACCCTTATAAAAATCCAACTTCTGAGAATGAGGGAGGGCCTGAAAGGTTTGGCCCCCACTGGGGACAAACCCCAGGTGCACTCAAGGCCTTAATAAATAATGGAGCACAAGTAGAAGAAAGGGCAAGAAATGTGGGAAATGTGATATCTCAGTTTCGAGGCCCAGTGGACCAACTTGGCAGTCTTGGATAGAAACAGATTAAGTGTGAGAAATCACTCATCCCTGATATATAGTTGCTTCATGGACTTTGCCATTGTGAGAAGCATTCAGCCTCAGTAAGTCACAGACAACAAAATGTGCATTTTTTCACTTCAGAGGATTTAGCCAGTTGATTAACTACAAAAAGAGGGAGCTTGGTGGGTAAAAGACTAAGCTTTCACTTCAGGGAATTCTGGTTGAGCCCTCCAAGAATGGAGTTCACGTCTCAGCTCTGGGACTCTCAAGGATAATAGCTCACATCAGAAAACTACAGTAAAGGATTTGGCAAGCGGGGACCAGGGTAGGCGGTTGGATGGGCAAGGAATTATGGGAAGTCTCTCCTCCCAACCTCCCAGTTAGGGAAATTCTAAAAGAGATGGCAGAATAAGTGGAAAATATTGGAAATCTAGTGCTAAGTCTGATTTGAAATTGCCTCATAATTTTAGAAAAAAAAAGAATGTGTGGTGCGTAAAAAGAAAGATGATGGTCATAAAAATATTTTCCTTCCTACCTGTGTATGTTTATTCTTCTTCTTACTTTTAAGGGAACCTACGTATCAATGGGATAGGAAATCAGAAAAGCATGGAGATTCACAAATGTCAATGCATTCAGGACTGAACTTACCAATAGGCAGATTAGATTATGTATAACATAAGAAATCACTAATGTTTGACAACTTTTGACCTACAAAAATGACAATTTCATATGGTACAGCCTAATAATTTCGATATTGGCAAAAGAGGGTCACTAAAACAATGTGATGTTAAACAATTCAAAAAAGTACTGAAGCAGCCTTCATAGGAAAAATCAGAATGTTGAGTGTTTTTATGTTTTCTGATACTTACTTTATAGCTCAGTATTGCCTTTAATTTGAGTTATATGTTGAAGGTGAGGTAGAAGCAGAATAAATTTTTCAGGATTTGGGTATATGAAGATCCCATCTGAGCCCTGGTTACATTCATCATCTGAATCTCTGCAAGTCTTTCTCTTGTTAATGTTATTATTTCAAACACCTAATGAAGAACCCTGACTCCACCATTTAGTTATTTGCATGGCCTTAGATCACATGGATGCAAGGTTTAGACCTTTAACCCAATAATCCCTTCTGTTGAAATGTAAGATAATAAAAGTATATTATTAAATGAGGTAATCCATGTAAGGTATCTTCACATACTAAACTCTGAATAAATACTAGCTAGGATAATACAAGTTATTATTGTTATTATTATTGCCATTATTACCAGGGCAGGTCTGGACAAAACAGAGAAAGCATGAAGCCCATTTTCCATGTTGTCAGCCTTCCAAGTTCCTCTTTCTGGGCATTCATCTCTGGCATTGGCAACAGGGAAAGAACCTGAATGTGAAGTTAAAAATCTGGGCTCCTGTCTCTGCATTGCCATTTCTCAACTGTATAATCTTAAGCAAGTTACTTAAAAGCTCTGAGTCTCAGTTTTCTTATCTTAAAGGTGAGGAATAGTCATCTGATGGGTTTTTAGCAGAGATTAAATATAAAGTGTTGACCCTGTGCCTGATACATAGTAGGCACAGATTACTGTTCTCCCTCTTTCCTTCCACCCACTGACCCCTTGGATGCCTAATGGTCCTCTGTCTGATAGGGCCTGAGTCCTCCCTGTCTGTCTCCCTGCTCTTCCTCTCACACAGTCAGAACCTCAGTTCCCTAGATCCTGTTCTACTCTCTCTCAGGTTCATTGAGCAGAGTAGTAAAGGTAGTAACGACATTCATTTATTCAGGATATGTCCTTGATTACCTTCTAGGTGCCCGCCACTGGGGGTACAATAGTGAACAAAAAGTCAAAAATCCCTGCCCCCAGTGACTTTACAGCCACAGGGTTTGAGTTGAGTTTTTCTAGTAGACAACAAAGTAAATGGCATATGTAACACGTGAGATGTTGATAATACGAAAGGATAAAAAAATAAAGTGGAAAAGAGGCATAGGAAATGTGTGTCCGTATTTTAAAGAGATTGCCTAGGAAAGGCTGACTAGGAATTTAACTTTGAGTACAGGTTTAAGGGAAGGGAGGGATATTTGTGGGGAGAGGTGACTTCAAATGCAACAATCCTATTGTATAATACATAATCCATGTGACAGGGTTTTTGTATCAAATTCAGAATTACTAGCTTTCACTCCTAAATCCATTCCAAGGTTTATTCACCTTTGACAATCTTCTAATATTGCAGATGAAATTAAAATCTGGTATATAAAGTCCTGACAAGATAATGTTACAGAAATGTCCATTTCCACTTAATTACCACTGAAGGCATCTTGATTCTCAATGTCCACCTCTTCTCCCTTTGGTCAAGAATCTTTTCTCTCAAAAACGTTTTCAGTCATATCAAACCAGTGTGCTGCTTTACAAGGCCATCGACCAGAGGCATGCTCAGTAGTGATTAGAACTCACCCATATGTGCCTGGCATGGGCCAAATGCTTGGCATGCATTATCTCCTATTATCCTCTCAACAACTCTGACATAGGTTTCTTAATTGTCATCAGTTTCCAGATGTGGAGAATGAAGAACAGGAAGGTTAAGTAACTTGCTCAAAGCCACACAGCTTATAAAGCAGTAGAGATGAGCCTTTGCTCTAGTTGTACATTTAACCACCATATCATTGGTTTTTAAATTCCAGTATGCTCTAGAGTCACCTGTAAAGCTTGTGGAACCCAAATTGCTGGACTCCACCCCCAGAGATTCTGATTCAGCAGGTCTGGCGTGGGACCTGATAATTTGCATTTCTAATAAGTTCCCGCATGAGACTGCAGCAGTAGCAGCAGCAGCTGCTGCTGCTCTGAGCATCACATTTTGAGAACCACTTTGCTGCATTATACTTCTTTAATCTAGAAGGGACTAACTTTTCAGATAAGACAAAAAATATTTCTGTCGTTAAAAAGAAACATTTACTGTGTTTATTGACAACAAACTAGGGAACCAGGGTGCTTATTAGTTCAGTTTAATTGGCACTGAGTTTGTTTTAGGAGTTCCCAATCCAGTGTCTATGAAACAATGGCATCGATACTTCTTAAAGGCAGAATGTGATCAGAGGAATCTGAGAAGCAGACACACAGAAGGTAGGTTGTTACAATAATGGCCCCCAATGAGTCATCCCCGTGTCTATACTCCTGTGATGTGATGCTGCCACTCCTTCCATTAAGAAATGGAATTTATATTCCCTCCCCCTTGAATCTTCACTGGCCTATTGCTTTAACCAACAGAATGTAGCAGATGGGCCAGGCATGGTGGCTCATGCCTGAAATCCCAGCACTTTGGGAGGCTGAGGAGGGTGGATCACATGAGGTCAGAAGTTCGAGATCAGCCTGACTAACATGGTGAAACCCCATCTCTACTAAATTAAAAAAAAAAAATTAGCCAAGTGTGGTGGTGTGTGCCTGTAATGCCAGCTACTTGGGAGTCTGAGGCAGAAGAATCGCTTGAACCAGGAAGGCAGAGGTTGCAGTGAGCTGCGAATGCGCCATTGCACTCCAGCCTGGGCAACAAGAGTGAAACTCAGTCTCAAAAACAAACAAAAAAATGTGGCAGATATACGATGTTCAAGTACAGAAGACTGCTTTTTAAGAGCCCTTGCAGTTTTTGCTCTTATCCTCGGAGACAGCTGTGATGAAGTTCAGGCTAGTTTACCCGCGGGGGACATGTAGTGGACAACTGAGATGCGCCAGCCATGAGCCAGTAGGAGGAGCCACAGACAAGTTTTCCAGGTAGTGATCAAGAAAGCTTGCTGGATTTTCCTTCCACACTGGCAGTCTCTGGCTGCTCCAGCCCACTCACCAGCAACTACTAAGAAACTCCAGTTACAGATTTCAAACCCACCGCTTGCCTGGCATTGGAAAGTCCCATCGTAATCTGCGGGTGGGTTCCTGTATCAGGGTGTTCCTAAGCCTCAGTGTTGTGTTTCCCTATGTGAACTGTGAATGTGGGGTTATGACATTATCATAGTATCATACAGAGCTATTTTTTTCAATTATCTTATAATCCTCTGGTTAGATCAAGAATAATTACACTTGCTAAACAACCTTTAGATTAGCACAAGGAGAGCAAGCTTTGGGCAAAGAACTTTGGCAGCCAACAGTATCTATCCAGGATCTAATAACATCATTCTGTTGTCACTGAGCATGTGTGCTAGTGTCATTTATGTATAGTGATCTTGGTTTTTCATCTGTGTTTGTGGTGTGAAATTTCCTTTTCAAACAAATGTAATGATTGTAAAACTATATTCACATGTAGAGAAAACATATGATAAATGATAACATTGGAAATAAATATACATGGCAAAGCTGTGACAGCAGTGAATGAGCCCAGGCAGAAATCATGAGGTTGGGTCACAGGCCTAAGACAAGTGTTCTGTCACCTCACAGACCTCCAGCCCTCCTGCCTTGTCCTTTAGAGCATGTGACCCAGCCGTCATGGGACAACTGGCCTGGCTTCATGTTTGCCTTTCCCTACATCTACATTTTCTTCCCCGCTTCATTCCAGGTCCTTGGAGAGGGGCCCTTCCAGGGTTCCAGAACAGTTAAGAAAGTGAAGCACTGACTCCTACGAAGGTGGTCCCCCACCTCCTGTCTCTTCCTTCCCCAGTAAGCGTAAGTCTGACTGTATAGTCTCTAGTATAGTGAAAAGGCTTTCTTAGCCCCTCAAGGCTCTTTATTTTCCATTTTTGAAAAATGGAGGCGCTTTTGAGGGCTGGGTGTGGTTTTTTTGGGGGGAAACTCCCAGGACTCTGAAGAGCTGAGAAGTCCTGGTGACTTACAGGTGGGTCTAAGCCCTAGGCTGTGAGAGAGTTGTCAGGGGTCTTAGAGTTTTCGTTTGATAGCCTCTGGCCATGCTCACCAGGATGGGAAGGCAGCAGGCACTTACAGGGAAATCCTAGCTCAGGACTATAAATGGAACATTTGCAAGGATCTCTCTTATGATGTATTTGGGTGTCTTTAAAAGCCATAAATTCAGCAGGAAAGCAAAGGAGGCAGGAATGCTCAATATTTAAGCAGTTTATATTTAGTTTTTTGTATGTATCAGCTACTGTTTAACATACGGGGGATACAGAAGTAAAAATGAGACAGATAAGGGCCCAGCTGTCATGGAGATGTCATTATAGTAGAGGAGATATAATATTAACAAATACATGAAGTAATACACTGTGTAATACCAGGTAGTGACAGTAATTATGAAGGAAAATTAAGCATCTTAACGGATCGAAAGTATGTATGTGTGTGTGGGAGGGGTGTGTGTGTGGGTAAGGTAGTACTAGCCCTCCTTAGGGAATTTAGGGAATGTGTCCCATAGACACTCCCATAAAGATCTGGATTAAAAATGGAAAGAGTTTAAGTCTGCTGTGAAATATGGTGGTTATCGGGGTAGGGGAAACATTCTGGAAGAAAAAGTCTTGGCTAGGACATGTGGATGACAATGAGCAGGGGACTATCCCCTGTGACTGGGATTCCCCTTCCTCCAGTGTTACCCCTCATCTTGCCCACTGCAATGCCCTAACTCTTTAGAGTCTGGAAATTTCCTCTTTTACAACCTCATCTTTATTGAAGGAAAAGCAAGAAGCTCCCAAGGTAGCTGCTAAGGGAGAAACATTTGGTTCTGTCCTCTGTTCTTGGAGAGTTTTGGGTGAAACTAAAGAGGATAATGGAAGACTGCTTTTAGTTTTCTATTTCTCTCTCCTTGTTTTGGAAAATACCTCAAAAAACCTGTTGATCAGTGGTTCCCCAGTACTCTCCACATGTCAGTACTGTGTCACCAGCAGTGTTCCTGTTATCTATTGTTGCACAGTCCTCAAATTTAATGTCCTAATTCAACAATTTATTATTATTTGTATGTTCTGTGTGTCGGCTGGGCTCACCTGGATGGCTGTCCTTTGAGGTCGTTCATGCAGCTGCAGTCTGACAGGGCTGGGGCTGGAGTTATCCAAAGGCTCAACTAGGCTGGATGCCAAGGTAGTTTATTCATTCATATATCTGGTGCTCTAGGGCCTCTCCTTGTGACTACTGGTCAAAGCAGTCACAGGCCACTCAAATTCAGGGCAATGGAAGAACAGACAGAATCTTTGGTGGTAAAGTGTCATGCATGTACTAGGAAGAAAGGAATTGGTGGCAACTGTGTAGACATGCTACTTCAAGGAGCACAGGGGGGCATCCTTCCAGGACTCAGGCAAATTCTGACAATTTCAGGTCACTGAAGGGAGTTCTGAGGATTGGGACTTCTGGGGTTATTCTTCTGAAGGATTTTAGGGGTTATTACCCCTAAAAATATGCAATGTCACTATAGGCGTCATTAACATCAGTCAGCAACAATATCTGGTTAGGCCCTGCTCCAATACACTCCAGGTCCTCCCACCTCTGAAAAGGATATTAAACTCTACCTGCCAACTGAATATATCCTTAAAGTTCTCTAGAGTGGCTGTGAAACATGGGAAAAAGCATTGTCTTGGCTCCACAAAAGACATGGACTTGCCTTTAGGTTCTGCCACACAAACTTGCCTGGCAAATTATTTTTCTGAGAAACATTACCTGCAAAATGAAGGCAATAGTACATAAGGTTGCTTTAAGGATTAAATGGATTAATCAATGTCAAATGTTCACTGTAGGCATTGAGTAAATGGTTGCTGAGGCATTGACAGAAAAACTAGTTCCCTCAAATGAAACTTTTAGAAAGAGCCTTGACTTAGGATTAGGTTAAATTTTTCTGGTGACAGAAAACCCAAGATATTACTTCTCTACCACATGAAAGAAATCTGGGAATAAAGAGTACTAATCAATATTGCAGTTCCATCTTAACTGGGGACCCCGGCTGATGTTACTGTGGTATTCTAATGGTGGTTTTCTTTCTTTCTTTTTTTTTTTTGTACACTTATTAATTGAAATTCTTCTGTAAAAAAGTGTTGACCCTCTTCTTCCTCATTAGTTTATTTATTCTTTTCAACATGCCCCTATCTTTTTTTCCTTTTTTGGAATAGCACTTCCATACTTTATGGCACCACGAGAGGCTTCGAGGCTTATCCTGTCTTTTCTATGCCCTAAGACTGGAATCAAACACTTCTCCAAGGAGCCCTCCTTTTCTTGTGGAATGGTATTTATAAACCAACATCTGAATGTTAGATGTGCTCATTGCTACCGGAATTTCACTGCTTCTGGGACTTGTAGGCAGACTTGACTGGGAGAGATAGAAAGACAGATGACAGGCAGGCATGTGTCTATCTAACTATGTATTCTAACTCATGCATATACACAAATATATATTTATTTCTATTTCCCTATGAATGCATACATACTTACAAAATCATTAGTACATGCTGAAACCTCACTCTCCAATGCAGCACAACAGTGTTCTTCCCAGAATTCTTCTTTTGGTTATATAACTTATTTCTCTGATAATAAGAAATCTGGCCCTCATTCAATTTCCCTCTCTCTCTCTCTCTCTCTCTCTCTCTCCATCCATCCATCTTTATTTGTTCAATTCTAGTACACATGTAATTTTAGAATTGCTAATATGTACCCCTGTGGGAAATAGACTTACCAACTAGGGTGCAGTGTTTATATACTGCTCTTTTTGTGTTTAACCTTATAATCAAAGCACTGTTTTCCACAGTTATGTATAAGATACATAAATTTTTTTTTCATAATAGCTATAGCATTTTGCATTTCCAACAGCAATAAATGAAGGTTCTAGCTGCTTTGTATCTATGTCAGCACTTGGTATTGCAGATTTTTAAATTTCAGCCCTTTTAATATGTGTAGTAGTATCTCATTGGGGTTTTAATCTGCATTCCCCTAATGATTATTGATGTTGAACATCTTTTCTTATGCTTATTTGCCATATGTATATCTGCTTTGGTGAAGTGTCCAATCAACTCACTTGCCTATTAAAAATTTTTGATTTTTAAAATTCAATTTGTTTTGTATTTTTGAGTTACGAGAGGTATTTATATATTCTAGACACAGGTCCTTTAAAAGACATGATTTGTAAATATTTTCTTTCAGTCCGTGGCTCTTCTTCCCATTTACTTAAAGTGTTTTTCATAGAGCAAAGATTTTTAATTTTGATAAAGTTCAATTTATCATTTTTTATGTACTATGTTTTTTATTCCTATCTAAAAATTCCTTGCCAAATACAAGATTATGCATATTTTCACCCCTTTCTTGAAGTCTTTTAGTTTTATGTTTTATATTAAGTCTATGATTAATTTTTTGTTAACTTTTCATGAGGCATAAAGTATGTGTAGTTTTATCTGTTTTAGTTTTGGTTTTGCTACATGAATATCCGGTTGCTTCAGAATCATTTGTTGAAAAGACTGTCCTTTCTCCATTGAATTGCCATTGCACCTTTGTCAAAACATATCTGTAGCTATAGTCTCTTGTATAAATTGTATTTATGATGATTCTATATAGAGATGTTTTATTATAGTTTCCTGTTTTATATAGTGTTTTATTATGATTTACTTCCCTTTTATTTGTCCTTTATATTATAATTAGGACATTATTGATTATTTCTTAACTTATGTGTAAAAGCAGATTTAATTTTATTTAATATTACTAAAAGGAGCTTTACAAAAAATATTTTTATAGAAAATATTGAGTAAAACAAGGTTGGATAACAAACAAGATAATCCCTGATAGGCCATTTTAAGGACTTTGGATTTTATTCTAAGTATGAAGGAAAGCCTTTGTAGAGCTGCAAACAGAGAACTGAAATCATCTGTTGTACTTTTAAAAAATATTATTATAGCTGTTTTATGAAGAATAAGTTATAGGATGGTGGCTCACACCTGTAATCCCAGCACTTGGGGAGGCCTAGGCAGGCAGATTACTTGAGGTCAAGAGTTCGAGACCATCCTGGCCAACATGGTGAAACACCCTCTGTACTAAAAATACCAAAATTAGCTAGGCATGGTGGTATGTTCCTGCAGTCCCAGCTACTCAGGAGGCTGAGGTGGGAGAATCACTTGAACCTAAGAGGCAGAGGTTGCAGTGAGCCGAGATCATGCCACTGTAGTCCAGCAGCCTGGGAGACAGAGCAGACTCCAGCTCAGAAAAAAAAAAAAAAAAGAATAAATTATAGAAGCAGCAAGGGTAGGAGCAGAGGAGCATAAGGAAGTAATTTAATAAGCAAGGTGACAGATGATTGTTACTTGTAGCAGTGAATCAGGGCAGAAGGGATAAGTATCACGTTGTACACATATTTCTGATGTAGATACAATAGTACTTGCTGTTGAATTAGTTGTGAAGAGTAAAAGCAGAGGCAAAGTTGATACCATTTTTTTTTGTCTGAGCAACTAAAAAATTGAATTTTCATTTATATGAAGATAGGAAATTATGCAAGAAGAATGCAATGTTGGGCATTTAGTTCTGAGATCCATTTGACATCCAACTGGAGATACTGAGCAGGCAGCCACGTTGGGCATTTAAATCTGGAGTTCAAGGGAGAAATGCAGGTTGGAGATGGAGATTAGAGAAATTTTAGTTCATAAAAAAATGATATATTCCTCTCTGTTTTTCTTTGTTTTCTCTTTCTGAAATTCTTATTAACCAGATTTTGAAATCTTAGATTAAGCTTCTTAATCTTTGCTTTCATATTTCTAGTTTCTTAAGTTTTGTGGTTCAATTTTCTGAGGGATTTTCTTGACTTTTTCTTCCTTTTATTTATTTTATTGTAATAGTTAAATTTTTCATTTTTTGTATTAATTTCTCCTCTAATATTCAGCCCTGGTTTTATCAATTTAAGATTTTCTCATATTTTTCTAAATGTATTTAATTGATATCTTTGAAGTTTTTCCTTGTTACCTAAATTATTTTTTTCTTTTGGATTTCTATGATTGAGTGAGTACATTAGTGTTTAAAGAGCTTTCTTCATATGTCTAGTGATTCTTAATTGCCATGATTCCAAGGAAACTATTAAAAACTTTGAGAAGCTGTTACAGGCTGATTTATGTTCCCTCCAAATTCACACTTTGAATTCCTGCCCCCAGTACCTCACAATATGACAGTATTTGGAGATAGGGTTTTAAAGAGGTAGTTGAGTTAAATCGAAGCCATTAAGGTGGCTCTAATCCTTTATGACAGGTGTCCCTATAAGAATAATAGATTAGGAGACCCATGGAAAGGGAAGATCATGTGAAGACACAGGGAGGAAACAGTCATCTATAAGCCAAGGAGAGAGAACTCAGAAGAAATCAACTATCCTGATATCTTGACCTTAGACTTTCAGCCTCCAAAACTGTGAGAAAATACATTTTTGTTGTTTAAGGTTTCAACTTTAAGCCACTCAGTCTGTGGAACATTGTTACAGCAGCCCTAGCGAACTAATACAGTAGCCTTCAGGGATGAGGCTGTCTTTACTTTTTGGTACTTTTCTAGAGAACTGGCTGTTTGATTGGTGGATACTCCTTTCCCTAACAAACATACACAGCATTTCAGTCTATGGTGGTCATTAAATATCTCTAAAAATGAATCGTTCCTCTTCCTCCCTGGAGGTAGACACCTAGCTATGTAAAGGTTTGAATCATTTGGCATGCATTTTTTTCAACTTGACTATTCCGTCATTCTCTTTGCAATCTTGTACCTAAGTCCTACCTTCTGCTGTGCTTGGTGCTTCTGAGTACAATCTTGTCTTTTCATTTACACTGGAGAATTAGGATTTTCAGTGATGAAGAGTAGAGGTATTTGGCTTCTGGCATCTCTGCATGGGGGTGGGAGAAGGTGGTATATGAATACACATTAATTTTTTTATTTTTATTTTTTTGAGATGGAGTCTCCCTTTGTGACCCAGGCTAGAGTGTAGTGGCATGATCTTGGCTCACTGCAACCTCCGCCTCCTGGGTTTAAGTGATTCTCCTGCCTCAGCTTCCTAAGTAACTGGGAATAAAGGTGCATGCCAACATGCCTGGCTAATTTTTTTGTATTTTTAGTAGAGATGGGGTTTCACCATGTTGGCCAGGCTGGTCTTGAACTCCTGACCTTGTGATCTGTCCACCTTGGCCTACCAAAGTGCTGGGATTACAGGCTTGAGCCACCATGCCTGGTATAAATGCACATCTAGAATGTCAAGTCATTTATATGCCTTTTTACTTTAAGTTTTACCTTGTGACATGTGTCATGGTAGTTGCTCCTGAGTTCTCTAAGGCAAATAAGCCCACTTTTCATTGGTATCTTCTGGGTACATATTTTAGATTGAAGCTCATTCCACTACCGTGTCGATCACTACTCAATTCTTTGCTTTACATTTTCTAAAAATGTGATCATGCCTCTCCTTTTCTTGCTGGGTTATACAGCTTCTACTCTTTTACTGCTATTTTATTGGAGTCATAACTCTGAGAGGAGATTAGGGAATCTATCCAATTTGTTATTTTTTATCTATCTGAGAAACTTTTGCAAAAGGAGGGCAATAAAATGATTGTAAAAATATATTTTTAAAAATCAAATTAGAATTGATAAAGAAAATAAAATTCTGAAGGCTATTTTTTTTAAGTTGCTTAAATTAAGTCAGCAAATTGGGTTAGCTGTACTTAATTTCTTTCCATTTTAATTTTCTCTCCTGTCAAATAATGGGTTCCCCAATCCAGGTGCTTATTAGAACCAGCTTGAGTGCTTTTTTATAATCCAGATCCATAGGCAACAGGCCCAGAGATTCAGATTCCATAGATCTGGGATAGAAAGCATAAGGCCAAGTCACCTCTTAGGGCTCTGGGCACTTGAATAGTCTGTGAGTTTGATAATTTCATTTCTATTCCTTGATTTCCTTTTTAGCTGGAACTCTTTTAGGAATGACAACTATTCTAAGTATTTGGATAATAGTAGACTCATTTAGAGGCTTAAACTGAATTTGCATAAATCATAATGTTGCATAAATCACAAATTTACAAGTGGAAGCATGCAATTGATTATTAGCTGGGAGGGCCAAGATGAGGTATGAGGAGAAAATGCTGTATAATTTGAGAAAAAAATTAAAAAATGTTTTT
The DNA here is from genome assembly GCA_004027715.1 of Plecturocebus donacophilus. Classification (NCBI taxonomy): domain Eukaryota; kingdom Metazoa; phylum Chordata; class Mammalia; order Primates; family Pitheciidae; genus Plecturocebus; species Plecturocebus donacophilus. The sequence goes on along the minus strand of PVKP010035978.1, from coordinate 7,083 downwards.
ATATTTGGAAATTATATTTGAAAAATTAAACATCTCTTTTATAACAACTTCAAAATAAAATGCAAAAATTTTTTGTGTCTGACATTGGTATACCAGAAATAGAATTTATTTTCTGCATACACAAAGCTCAGGGTAGGCATGAAAGAATGATATCATGAGATTTTCAGGTTTATCCAAAGGGGTCATGGGTTTAAAAAAGATTGGAAAGCACTGCAGTAGTGAGATGGATTGGTTTCTGAAGAAAAGTGACAAAATAAAACCATTACGTCCAACTGTCACTCTTCCAACTGAATATTGAAACCACTTGGGAAAAAACTTGAGTGAGATTTACAGTCATAAGCAACTTTGGTATTTTTGAGGTTTGCCTGTGAATTGCCATTTAGCTGTACCACATACTTCATAGATATGTAATTAGTTGCCATACTTTAAAACTTTCAAAAATGTTAAGTTGCTTGTTACACTTGCCTAACTTATTAAAAGGTTTTTGTTCATTTGGATTAGTGGATTTGTGTGTTTTGATATGGTTTGTGGACAGAGGATGCAGAGACTGGGATTTCTGTTCTACTTACACAATAATGTGGTGTATTAACTGGAACAGGTCACGTAGTATTTTATCTTTAAGTCTTTGTATATCATACATTGCATGCAAGGGTGATTTGGCTCAAAATTTATCACCCGTGGACTGCCAGTTTCATTTGACTGACTGATTTGGCCAGCTAGGTAAGTGTCTTCCTCCTCCTTGCCTCTTTATATTGTTGATGAATGAGGACACGTAATTAAAAGTGATGTTGTTACTTAGTTTAGCAATGGCAGTAACAGTAGTAGTCTTACTCCAGAAGATGTCTTAATGCAAGAGGTGAAACTGATTAAAGAGACTAGAATATTAATATTAAAAGCAATGGAGCTAGAGACAAGAAAGCTGCTTTTGTGTCCTGGCACTCCCAGTCTTGCGGACTTGGTTACAACAGTTTAAGATTTCTAAGTCTTAGTTTCTTTTGGTTTGTAAAATTGAGATTGTAATAGTGATCAGATAAAATTGTTTTCAGAACTAGAGGAAATAATGTTTTCAAGGACTGAGCTCCATGCTTGGCATTTTGTCCTGAAGATAATTGCAACACTGCACATTTTTCCATAAAACGATGATATGAGTAAATTTATGTTTTAGACAGTGTGGATGATGAATTGGAGGCACATAAAACTGGAAAACAAGAGATTTTAAGCAGGTAAAAAACTTATAATGATACAGCTGAAAATTATACAGTCTAAAATAAAGCAGAAGAGGGAATGGAAAGGATCAGACCCACTTGAGTGATAAGAGAGTAAGTGTCTTGACATTATAAGTTCTGTGAACTTATGGCTACAGAATTCTGATGCAACCTTGTAGGAAACTAAATTTGAATTAACTCAGATCATGTCTCTGCCACTAAGTAGCATGGGAACTCACAATATAAATTGAATTCAGTAGTAGAAAATATAAAGAAATAAAAATTTCTCATATTGTCAACTGAGGTTCAAATTCCTTATATAAACAAGCTGTTTTGGACATATTAATAGAAATAGAGTAGGCATTGATTGTGAATTGCTACATGAACACATTCTATCTTGTACAGATCAGAACACACATGAAATACCGTTCAAACGTGGGAATCAAATTGCAAAAGAGTATTAGCAAATTGGAGCCTGATGAGCATGGAAAGAGAATAACAATCATGTAGCATGAGAAACAGTACAAGGATCTGGGATCCTTAGGTGAGAAGCTAGCAGTTATTTAGTGATATTCAAAGAGAATATTGAAGGCCAAAGGTGGAATGACTGCTAACCTTTATATGTTACTTACTGTCTTCCAAACACTGTCTCAAGCATTGACATGAGTTAACTCTTCACAATAACCCAGAACGTAGATACCTATTATTATCATTATTTACCAGCTGAAGAAATGAAGCTGTAGAGAAGTTAAATAATTCACCTAAGCTCATATAACTGATGAGTGGTAGAGCCAGGATTCAAACTTACTTTTGTTTTAGGGTTCTGAATTAGTGAACCTCAGAACCTGCCAGGTTCTGAATTAGTGTAACAAAGACTTCTTTACAGTTAGAGCTGTTCAGAAAGGGAATGCTGGCCTCAGAAGCAGTGACTTATATCACTGGGAATGTGTTGGGCAAGTGTCACGGATGGTACAGAGAGATTTGAGATTTTTGCTGGAGATGGATGTTAGGTAGAATGATGCGAGGTCTCTGATTTTGAACTTCTAGGAGATCACTTTTTTGTGACATTTTGTTAGTTAAAAATTTTTTAAATTTGGTTTAAAATAGTTTCTCCCCTTTAGGTGGCATGTGAGATGTGCTCAAGAAAAATATTGCAGTAAAACTCTATCTTAGGTTACAGAGCATTAATTCTCTGTACAAGATCTTAATTAGAAGTTATCACACTAAAAAAATAGCAGACTTTAGTAAGGAAAAATATTTTATTTATGTAGCTACAGATCTAACTTGGAGGATTTACTAAAATTATTTTCATTCTTCTTTTATATTCTGGTGTGCACATGGGGTGTGTGTGTGTGTGTGCATCTTTCTTAATTGTTGATTCTGTTGGCTGAATTTCTTGGGATTGCTTTTCCCTGGATAGCTTGGCATTTGTGTTACAGAGCTCATTTTGGGTGGGCTTCCACCAATCCTCCTTTTTCCAATCTGTGCTCATTCCTGTCTGTCTGAAATACCTGGAATTATCATGGTGGATTCAGCCTTCTATTCCACTTTAATATTGGGAATGTCACATTTGGTGGCCCATAACAACCTATGACTTAGGAAAGTGAAGAATTTACAGTACTTTCAGAATGCATCGAGGAAGTGGATATGTATCAGATGAACCTAGATTGCAGCTTATTTTACCTATACACTGACTTTCAAGTGTGTAATAACATAAAAATCAAGAGAAGATCATACTTTGGTTTAGGCTGAACTTTATCAAAAGTAGTTTACTATTGTGGAACATCACGTGCTGACAGTTGTTGAACATATTAGGCTTTTGAGTTGTCAACACCACAAACAACCCACTGGTCTGAATTTGTAGCTATTTTATTCATAGTGATTGCTACACAGAGTTGCAAATATCTAACAATTTCACTATACCTTTTAGTATGACTGAACCAAGCTTTTACATTTTGAAATTATAAATTTCTGGCTGGGCACGGTGGCTCACACCTGTAATCCCAGTACTTTGGGAGGCTGAGGCAGGTGGATCATGAGGTCTGGAGTTCAAGACCAGCCTGGTTAAGATGGTGAAACCTCATCTCTACTAAAAGTACAAAAAAAAAATTAGCCTGGCACAGTGGCAGGTGCCTGTAATCTCAGCTACTCAGGAGGCTGAGGCAGGAGAATCATTTGAAACCCAGGAGGTGGAAGTTGCAGTGAGCTGAGATCACATCACTGCACTCTAGCCTAGATGACAGAGCAAGACTCCATCTCAAAATAAATAAATAAATAAATTTTGTTTCTCCTTTATATTAAAGTCAGAAGATTATACTGATTTTTAAAAATCTGTGTATGGGTAGGTTAAATTGTTGTAAATTTCATTCAGAATAAACACAAGGCATTAGAAAATATTTATTATAAAATGGAGGTTTGGTGATTTATAGAGCTTTCATTTTGTTTTAAGTTTCTATTATCTCTAAAGCCTGAAAATGAAACCAGGCCAAAACCTCCCAATTTTAAAACTAGAGGCTTCCTTGAATCTTTACTCAGGTTTGCTAAAAGTGGTGGGAGGAAGGATTTCTGTGGAGGGCAGTAGGAAGCAACTATCATCTTTAGGAAAACTCATTATGATAATAAAACTTTACTTCCTCAGAATATTTTTGAAACTTTCTATTTACATAGACATGCTCTAAAGAGCAAATTAAATAAGAAACAAACGACGTGATAAGACTACTACTGTACTGATACACATTTCCACTGAAGTATGTGTAAGTTTTATCCTTCTCTAAGTTTTTGATACTGATACACATTTCCACTGAATTATGTGTAAGTTTTACCCTTCCCTAATTTTTTGATCTAGATGATTCAAACCAGAAGACAAATCTAGCTTTAAGAGAGTAAAGATGAGAAGAAAAAGGATGACTTTCTAAAACACAACCTTACTTTGGGCCTAGGGGGCATCTTTTCAGTGGGTGTTTTCTTTTTGTTTCTTTTTGTTGTTTTTATTTTCCTTTGTGGAATATCTTTTGTCTCTTTACCTCTATACTCTCAAATCTTATATTTCTAAAACACAATGTACAAAAGCATTTTATGAAAAAAGAAACCGAAGCATGAGTAACGATTCATTCTCTCAGATAATAAAATGTGTTATAAAGCTATAGTCAATAAAATAGTGTCAGTGGTAAACAAATAGACACAGATAAAACATATTCCAGGAACAGACTCCAGTATATGAAAATTTTTTATGATAAAAATTATATTAGAAATGACTAGAGAACAATTATTAAATAAAAGATGATTATATAATAGATAAAACTTTGGAGGGAAATTCAATTCTTGGTATGTATTATGCATCAACCTAAATTTAACAAAGTTAAAATATTTTTAAATATTAAAAATAGCATAAAGTTAGATAATTAGTGCCATAACCTCAAAGATAGAAACAATGCTATAAGAAAAAAATCAAATGCAAAACTTACGGAGAAAGTCATAAAACATAGGTTGATCAAATTAACTACTTAAAATTTTGTTTTTAATAATAGTAATAGTAAGATGAGTGCTCACATTATGCTAGTGCTGTGCTCTCCAGACATTTTGAATGTGCATCTTCAACAAAGAAACATGGCCAGGAAGTCCAGGATGTGTCCTATACAAGGACAAGATAATTAAGAGAATGTCACTCATATTGTAGACAGCTTTAGTATTTTGAACCTTTTAAAATATTTTATTGTAATTTTTTAGGTTTCAAAGATGGGCTATTTGTATATTTATTAGGACAATTCTCTGCCCAATCAAGTAGAGTATCATTCATAATAGAGTAGATGGATATTTTGCTTTAACTCATGACGAAAGGAACAAATTCAACAAACAAAAGATTTTATCGATGTAACAATAAACAGTGTTTCTAATATTAGAAGCTACTTTTTGGTCATGTACTCCTTAGAAAATGCCTTAAGATAAAAAGGTGGAAAATTCTCATTGGTAAAATTTAGCTAAATATTATGTTTCATTTTTTAGTTCATAGCATTTGCCATTTGTTTATTTTACTAAAATGACGCTGTGGAATTTCCAATATAAGTCTAAGGATACTTTCATAGGACATAAATTATGCTGTCATATAGTAACATTCCTTTTCCATTACCACAAAATAATCTAATTACAGCAATTATTTATTGGTAGCTGTGAAAATTTTATAACAAAATGTTAATTGTTATTAAAGCTTAATGGCTCATTATATAAATATAATTTAAATATATTACTCATTCCAAGATAAATGTACTACACGATCACATTATTTCTGCCCAAATATTTGAAAGATAAGAAAACACTATATCATGATCAGGAAAACTGAAAATGAAAAGTCATTAAACAATAGAATGAGAAAAAATTATTTTAATCATTGAATGCTGGCAGTAAAAAGGACTAGAGACAACTAGTCTCCACAGAATTTAATATGTATAGATAATTCATAGCATGGACAATCAGTGAATTTATCCTCTACTTCCATGTCAGTAAGAATGGATGAATTCCTTAAAACACACTGAAAGATGAATGAATAAACAAAATGTGATATACACATACAATGACATATTATTCAGCCTGAAAAACGAAGGAAATCCTTTCATTTGCCACAACATGGATGAACCTTAAAAACATGCTGAGTGAAATAAGCCAGTCACAAAAAGACACATACTGTATTATTCCTCTTACATCTAAAGTAGTTCAATTCATAGAAATAGAAAGTAGGATGGTGGTTATTAGGGGTAGGGGTAGAGGGAAATCAGGAGTTGCCATTTAATGAGTATAGAGTTTCAGTTTTGCAAGATGAAAAAGTTCTGGAGCTCTGTTTTACAACAGATCCTTTTTGAAATGATTCAAGTCATTGTTCATGTGGCCCACAATACTCCGCGGTCTTTAACCCACTGAACACTCAAAGTGCAAGTACTTCTTATCTTGGGCTTCTTTTTCTTTCTTCTGTTGCCACTGTTAGCTGTAGTCAGCCCTTGCTCTTCAGAGTTTTCCCAGGAGTGAAGCAAATACTGCTACGTGTGTTTACCAAATTTCAGAGGACCTTGGCCAAGCGATTCCAGTAGGCACTATTGACTTTTGGCACTGGATAATCCTTTGTTGTGTGAGGCTGTCCTGTGTATTGTAGATATTAAGCAGTATCCCTGGCCTCTACCTACAACATGCTAGTAGCATCAATTCCCAGTTGCAACAACCAAAAACGTCTCCAAATATTGTCAGATGTCCTTGGTGGGGCAAAATTGTCTTAGGGCCATTGACCTAAAGGCATTATTTTTTACAAATCTCCTACTTCCTAATGACTTCTTTACCTTTTCTTTTTTAGGATGAAGGTGGCAGTGGAATAATGCTGGCAAAAGAGCACCCCAAATGCAATTTCTGTATAGATGGTTTAGTTCCTTGCTTTAGAGTGGCACATGGCATCCTGTAAAACCTCAACTAAACCTGAGAAAGGAAGAGTTGTATTTAACGTCTTGTCACATAAAATAATAAAAAATATATAAGTGATAGGAGAGATGAGAAAGCACACTAAAATATTAACAGAAATGATCTTTGAGAGGTGAAATCATTGATTTTTTTTCATTATAATTTTAATATTTTTATGCAGTGGATTTGTAGTACATGTTTTAAGATAACTAAAAAATAAAATCAAGACCAAGCAAATCCAGCAATTTCCAAGACCTAACTCAAATATCTCTTCCATGATGCCCTTCAGATTACCAAACTAACATTATTTTCTTTTTCTTTTTCTTTCTTTTTTTTTTTTTGAGACGGAGTCTCGCCCTATCGCCAGGCTGGAGTGCAGTGACGCGATCCCGGCTCACTGCAACTTCCGTTTTTCCGGTTTCAAGCAATTCTCCTGCCTCAG
>PVKP010035977.1:0-22824 GCA_004027715.1 Plecturocebus donacophilus | reverse complement strand
GACGTGATTCTTGCAGTCTCAGAAGTATCACCTTCATGGTCTTGGATAGGTTCCAAAAGAACTCTGAATTACCAAGCCAGGACTATTGTTCTCTTGCATTACTTTTTCCCAAATGGTATCTTTCTGTCTGTTCTGAGCTGCCTGGAGCTAAGGGTGTGGTGGCACATGCATTCCTGTGGCCACCACCACTAGAAATGCCCTGGGTCAGACCTGAAGCCAGAATAGCACTGGGCCTCACCCCAGGACTGCTATAACCACTCCTGGCTACTGTCCATGTTCATTAAAGGGCCTACGGCTCTACAATCAGCAGGGGGTGAAGCTAGCCAGGCTTGTGTCCTTCCTTCAAGACAGCAAGTTCCCCTAGGCCCCAGGTGGATCCAGAGATGCCATCCCAGACCCAGAGACTGCAGTCAAAAACTTTAGAAATCTACCTGGTGTTGCAGTTAAACTGGCAATCAACCCACAAGATGCAGTCCTTCTCACCCTTCCCTCTTCTTTCCATAGGCAGAGGAGCCTCACCTGTGGCCACTGCCAACAGACCCAAGGAAAGAATTGCCAAGCTATTCCTCATATTCCCTTAAAGCCCAGAGGATCTTCAGTTAGCTCATGGGGAGTGCTAACTGTCCTGCTACTCACCAGAGGTCCAAGGAGATTACTTCCAGGATATTGCTGATATTCTCTTGAGGCCCAAGGGATCTTCACTTAGCTTGTGGCAAATACTGCCTGGCCTGAAAGTAACCCTTCAAGGACTTGGGCTCCCCTTTAGCAAATGCAAGTCCAGAAATGCCATCTGGGGACCCTAAGAGCCTACTGGGTCCTCTACACCCTGTGGCCAAGCTGGTATCTATGGTACAAGACAAAATCCCCTTTACATTTTCCTCTGATTTTCTCAAGTGGAGTCTCTCTCCATAGCCACCACAGCTGGAATGTGCTGGGATATACTTGGAGCCAGTACATTGCAGAGTCTCACCTAAGGCCCACATCAAACTACCTGGATATCACTGCTGGTTATTCAGGGCCCAAGAGCTCTTTAGTCAGCAGGTGACAGATATGGACAGGACTAGGTCTATCCCTTTAAGATAGTGGGTTCTCTTTTAGCCCAAGGTATGTCTAGAAATGTTGTCTGGGTTCTAGGTCCTGGAAAGAGGTTCTTATGACTCTCACTAGTGCCCTATCCTACTACAGCTGAGCTAGTATTTGAGATGCAAGACAAAATCCTCTTTACTGTTCGCAAATCAAGAGGAAGGAAGGGATCACTTTTGAAGCTGTGGGCTGCAGCCTGTGATTGAGGCAAAGGCACTTCAAACACTCGCTTAGCCACCCTAGCTGGTGTATCAGTAGGTTGTATGCTCCCCACTTCCACTGGCTCTGAGATCAGTTCAGCGCTAGGACTCACGTAGGAGTTGCAGTCCCTGTAGCCTAGATTGCCTTTTGAGTTTATTTTGAGCCATAGAGCACTTTAGCTCATGATGGTGAGGCTTGCCAGATCTCATTTCAACCACTGGAATGGGTGATTCTTCTCTGGTGATGGCGGCTGATTTAAATGTCTCCTCCATGGGCAGGCATGAGCTGAGTTAGGCTGGTTTTTCTTTCTGCTGTAACAATGCAACACTGAATCCAATGCAATGCCTTACAATTGTTGTGATTATTCAGGACCCAAGAGCTTTTCAGTCAGCAGGTGATGGGTATGGCCAGGACGGGGCCCTTCCCATTAAAGCCCAGGGTATGTCTAGAATGGTTGTCTGAGCCCTAGGTCCTGGAAAGCGGGTCTTATGACTCTTACTGGTGCTCTATCAAGTGCACAGACTCTATGCCATGAGGCCCTGCCAAGGGATGGGTGAAGAGTAGCACCAGCAGTTGCAGAGTGTCTTTCCTATCCTCTTCAGTACCTCTTTTGTGATGTGAAGTTACAACCAGATACTGTGATTGCTAACCTGATTTCTAGTTCTTATGAATGTACTTTTTGTGTATAGATAATGATTAAATTGATGTCCTTGCGAGGGAATGATTGTTGGAGTCTTCCATTTGGTCACCGTGCTCTGCCCCTTAATACGTATTTCTTATATCCCCATGCCAATTCCACTCCTGTCTTCTGTACTCGTTGTATACAAGCTGTCTAAAAGAACATCAGAAAATTACCTATCATTTGCATATAATGCCTTGCCATGGGGTGGTCTGAGTGCTCTGAATAGCATAGAAAATCCACAACTGACATTTCTAAATCCTGCTGTGCAGTGTTATTACATAAGTAATTTACCTACTTAGTAAATGTAGGTTTACTCCAAATTTCTAGGCACAGTTTCTAATTGTGGTTCAAAAAATAAAATCTTTGATAAAAAAGAACATATTATTGTATTTTATTATTACTGTTAAATTAATTTATTTATGCTGGTTTTTCTTTAGTCTTTAATAGTAAGCAAATTTAAAATCAAGAAAAACTCACATCTTGAAAGATAAAAGAGGTTAAAATTACAGACTTGAAACAGAGAACTAAGCAGGACTGTTGGGTCTTTCACTTCTAGACTGTGTGACTTTGAGAAAATTACTAAAATTTCCAGGTCTCTCTGTTTTTATTTCTGTAGTATGAATAATACTATTATCAATATCATAAGATATTTATAAGAATTATGTATCTGGTAGTAGAATTGTTAGTACTACATCTATAATTGCTTGAATCCCCATTATGAATTATTTGAGACCTGCCCTCCCCCCACTCGCCAGAATCCACATGTTGAAGCCTTGTCCTCTGATAGCGTTGAGAAGTAGGATCCTAGGAATATAATTAGCTTTAGATGAGGTCATGATGGTGGAGGACACATTAGGGGATTTGTTTCCTTACAAGGAAATACCGGAGCTTTCTGTTTGCTATATGAGATTAGAAAGAGAAGGAAGCCATCCGCAAGCTGAGAAGAGAGCTTTTACTAAGAATTGAATCTGTCATACCTTGATCTTGGACTTTCTAGCCTCCGCAACTGTGAAAAATAAAGGTCTGCTCTTTAAGCCACTCAGTCTTTGTGTTTTCCTATGGAAGCCTAAGCTGATTAAGATAATCTTTTTAGGATTTCTGATCACACTTTGAATAGTTCGTACCATATCTTGGTATGTGGGATATCCCTGACTAGCTGAAACCTACACTGTGTGCTGTCTTACAGGTGACCCAGAAGTGACTAGAAAATTATGTCCCTACAGAGAATACCCCTTCAGCAAAGCCTGACAAGTATGGCGTTACTAATATTTTGATTCCCATTCGTCTTGGCCATCATATATCAAATGCATGTGTTCTGTGTCATGTCCCAGTACGATCTTGCAGGATTACTCCAAGGGAACCAGCTGTCTAATATATCCTCTTGGCTCGCATTACCTTCCCTGTACTACTACCATACTCACCTGCCAGTGTGTATTAATCCAACAAAGAAATTAAGTTTTAGTTTCTTTTCTTAGGAAGAAGTGGATCCAAGAAACAACTGAAGCTATGAAAAGATGACAATGCAGCAGTCTCTTGTAACATCCCACCACGACCACCACCCCAGCTCATTCATCCTCTTTCAATACTGATTTTATTATTATTAATGCTATGACTTTAGGAAAATCATAAAATGTCACTGAGTTGTTATCTTTAAACCAGAGCTATTAATGTTAAAGACTATCATGTTTTCAATATTCAGAAGAAAAATACTTACATGAAAATTCAGTAAGAAATGCTTGAGGTGATAGATACCCCATTGTCCCTGATGTGATTATTATGCTTTGGATGCCTGTATCACAATATCTCATGTATCCCATAAATATATACACCTCTATGTACCCACAGATAAATCTCTACTTTGTGTTTTATACAAGTATTACAATAAAGAAAAAGAAATTTAAGTTTGAAAGTGAGCATTAGTAAAAAATGAGAAAAACTTTCCTAATTGTGCATTAAATCTGTATTTGCTTAGGAACACCTGTTTCTGATTCTCTGTCATTGTCGCATTCATTTTAATCAAGTGTCACCAACTGCTCGATCACACCTGCAGAATAACTGGTACAGCTGGGAGAACACTAAGCTCAGAACTGTCAAATAAAAGTTTTAAACCTGGAACAGGAAACTCCCTCTGAGCTCACATCTAGCTGTCAACATCTATCTAGCTGTCTAGATTCTGGGAATGATTGCTTCTAGACTCCTGTTTCTGACTTCATAAAATTACCTGTTTGTATCTTTCTTTTTATTAAAATGTATCTTATTTGGCCATTCTCTATTCAACATCATCTGATGATGTTATACAACATTAATATGTTAAGACTTCTGATAGTCTAATGACTGCTTGTCTACACTGATCCTAACCTAAATATTAATTGCTCACACTATTCATAGCTTTGTTGATGACTTCACATTATTTTGAGCTTGATTTTTGTTGTAAAGCAGACTGAAGCAAGTTCACTATGCACCAAACACTCTATGACTTGTACAAGTCATATGAGAGAACACTCATACAACATAGTGAATACTCATTCAACAGGTGAAGCAACTTTGTTACTAACAGATAATCAGCAAAGGACAATAGAAGTGTAGAATTCATAACGAGCCACTCACTCAAGGCTCAGGAAAGCTTTCTAGAAAAGACAATCTCATCTACATGTCCCCCACCTCATATTGCAGTTGAGGGACCCCAAAAACACTCTAACCTGAGTTTTATACTCTGGAGGAAAATGGGGTCATGGGGCTAACACATTGTGGGGCACCCTGTTCTAGGAGAGATGGGAATAGAGCCTAGCTTTTCCAGAAAGTCTCTCCTTATCTCAGAATAATGCATTCCCAGCACACTCTGCAGTTTTTCTGAGAACTGCAAGGAAGAAAGTGGGGGAAAACCTGGCTTAGCCAAACCAGCCAGGGGACATCTTGCACATGCTGCAAGTAAACTTTTTTCCTAAATAATCTTGTATTATTCATCAGTTGCCTATGGTACCATATTATTTTTAAAATAGAGTTATTATAAACCATAAAACATAAAAATCAAACATCCTGAGTGTGAATTCAATTATCTTATCCTTTCTTTATGACTGATTAACAGGACAATAATTCTGTAATCACTAGAATGTCTTATCTGTTTCTGCCTAACAACTTATTCACAAATTTAATATGTATGAGCTGCTGATTTTGTATGAAACAAATAAAGATAGACACAAGATCACAATTAACTTTTATCGTAACAGTATACAAACAACCAATTAAAAATTTGTCTTAATTTTTTTCTCTCTTTCAAGAATAAATGCTTATCATTCATAATTATAGTATGTACTAATTCTGTTGGGATAAAGTTTTACTGGAAATTATACTATTTATATTTGCCTTTATATATCCTTGCAAATTTCTCCTCTTTGTAAAAAACTTCAAGCCCAGGAAATGTTTTTTAATTTTTAAAATTTTAATTAATATGCTAAAATAAAAAGAAATCTGGAACTTTTAAAGTAAACTGAAATAAAAAATGGTAAGAATACAAGAACTAGGTCTAGCTATGTTTGTGAAAAATGATTTAGTTATTTATTATATACCTGGATTGTCAGCAGTCTTGGCCAAATATAAGAAATATTGGGGCTTGATGCAACTCAGAACTACTATTAAATATAATGAATATATGTAATAAATGGTGTCTGTTACCATGTAAAAGCTGTTAGATATTTAGCCTGAAAAATAGTAGCCATTTTACTATTTTACTGAAATAAAAGCAACTAGAAGAAGAAGCATTATGTAATTAAATCTATAACCAATAGTCTTATATAATTTCAAAAGTACTATATGATAGGACCATGTGTAGTTGCCATGCTTATTGATTAGCAGGAGTTAAATATTTGCAATTTTATACAATTCTAACTAAATATCCAGGTAATGCTCAGTGAAAGTATACATTGATGAAGAGGGAAATAATTGTTCGTGTATAGGAAATGTCCAGATTGAAAAATCCCCTGGGCACAACAGGGTGCTTTTTAGGAAATTGCAAAGTGGTATGTTTTGCACTATGATATAGATAAACTTTTCCCAATACAAATTTAGACATCTAATTTACAGAACTTGAATTAATTAATGATTTTCTTTTATAAGGCAATGAGTGAAAATTTTAGACAGTTTGGTCAGGATAAAGTTTTTTTAACAAAATTCTGTGTCAGATAAGATAATAATAGCAGCTTTAACAAAAAACTTTCAGCATTTTACTGATCTATTATACGAGAGGATTTCTTTTTTTCATTTGTGTTCAAGTAAATAAGAAATTTGTGCTCAAGTAGGCAAAGAAACTCGTTTTGGTTTCGGTAGTCTTTACCACATTACCTTGCTTCCTAGATTGTATTTGGTGACAATTATATGTTGATTGTACCAGGTTCTCGATCACCATCACAATCATGACATGTAACCTCAATCACTTCAAAAATATCTCCTTGTGCTTTTTGTAGTCAGCCTCTTTTCCCACCCCCAACTCCTGGCAGCCATTGATCCATTATTTGTCTGTGTAGTTTTCTTTTGCAAGAAAATCTTAGAAATATAATCATACAATATGTAGGATTTTTTTGTCTGTCTCCTTTTAATTAGTCTAATTAAAATAAATCTAATGAATTTTAGATTTTATATTTTATAAAATATATTTATAAAATATATTTTATATTTTAATTAGTCTAATTCAAATAAATCTAATGAATTTCAGATTTATTTGTGTTTTGTGTACCTCAGGACTTACCTTTTTTTTTTTTATTAGTGAGTAATGTTGTGGTGCATCGATGAATCACAGTCTGGTTACTCATACACAAGTAGAAGGAATTGGCAATCAGGAATAAAGTTCTTATAAACATTCATGCACAAATTTTTGTATACATTTTAGTAAAGACAAAAGAGCGAGGTTACTAGTTAATATGATAAGTACATGTTTAGCTTCATAAGAAAATGCCAAGTTGTTTTACAAAATGACTCATAGGGTTTTTATTTATTTATTTTTTTTGAAAAGATGTCTTGCTCTTATCTCCCAGGCTGGAGTGCAATGGCACAATCTCCTCTCACTCTGCCTCCCTGGTTCAAGCCATTCTCCTGCCTCAGCCTTCCGGGGAGCTGGGATTATAGGCACCTGCCACACCACCCAGATAATTTTAGTATTTTTAGTAGAGACAAGGTTTCACCGTGTTGGCCAGGATAGTCTTAAACTCCTGACCTCAGTTGGTCTGCCCACCTTGGCCTCCCAAAGTGCTGGGATTACAGGTGTAAGCCACCATGCTTGGCCTACCTATAGTTTTCACAGGTGATTATTTTAATGCAAAAGAGTAAAACATTGAAGAATATATTATTTAAGTTTAAAGTTTGGTATTTCTGAAATCAATTTTGTTAAATAAACAAATCATACTATTTTCCTCCAAATTCCCATTTAGTTTCTATGCTGATATCTAATATTGGGATATAGCTTTATTTTAAAAACATTTGAATTCATTTGTCTTTTTTATTTTTTTGAATTATAAGAGTCTATTTTTGGTTTCAGGTTTTTTTTAAAAATTCAATTTTGTTGTGTAAATAGAGCTGGACATCTGTATCTGTGAGTTTCACATCCCTAGATTTCACATCTGTAGAATCAAGCAACCATGCTTCTAAAATATTCAGAAAAAAAATCATAAAGCTAAAATATAACAATAATAAGTAATACAAATAAAATACAATACAGTATAACAACTATTTGCATGGCATTTGCATTGCATTAGGTGTTATAAATAACCTAGAGATATTTAAAATGTATGAGATGATGTGCCTAGGTTAAATACAAATTCAACACCATTTGGAAGGGTGTTGAATAAGGGATTTAAGTATCTACAAATTTTGGTACCCACTGGTGGTGAAAAGGTGTTCTGAACTAATACCCTATGGATACCAAGGGATGAAGGTGTATATCACCTATATAAGAAGAAAAAAAATGGGTTTCCTAGACAATTTGAAACGTTTTTTACAGATCAGTCACAAGTAACTGCATAAAAAAGGAAGGTCAAAGATGTAAATAAACCAGCATTCATTGTAATTAGTCATAGGACAAATGTTACTACCATGTCCACTTAGATGTTTACCAGGTACTTTAGAAACTAAAATGTCATTCACAATCCACATTATCCTAGCAGGCAAATTCACTAGGTCTGTTTATGGTGCCTCACTAATAAAGGAATAAAGAGCTTCTGCCATATTTATAGTTTATTTTGTGAGTAACAATAAGAGAAAAAAATCAACCATGTTTGCAAATGATGTACAATAGAGATAAGAATCAATTAAATAGTTTTAGATCACTTTATTTTTTTTTTGTTAAGATAAATTTATGAAAACTGGCAAAGTTGTATACAGAATTACTCATTACTGCCTTAGCCATACTGGCCTCATTGCTCTTCCTTAAATCATCCAACCACACTCCTCCCTTGGGGCCTTTGTAATGGAAATTTCCTTGGTCTGTACTCTTTTCTCTGATAGGCACTTGGCCCACATCCTTACTTAAGTCATGACCTTGCTCAGATGCTACCCTGTCAGAAGGTATTGGCATACCTTCCATTTATGCCAATACATATACCAACACTTTGAAAAAAAATTCTCCATCAGTTTATATCCTTTTATTTTACTTCTCAGCATTTCTTATGCCCTAGCAAATCTGACTTTATGAGTTTAGTTTGTTTATTGTCTTTTTGAACAATGATGCAAACTCATGAATTACACTCTGCTTTGTAATTCATTTTCCAGAAGACACACTTTTGAATAAATGGGCAAATACATAAGGCAAATATGCAATCTGTTGATATAAATAATTCCTAGTGCTATACAAAATAGATTCACACAAAAACAATTATGGGTGTTCCACAGTTAAGATGCAATTGTATTTTCTGATACAACATATTCTTGTCCCAAGGCAGACACTGAAAGAAGGGCTTTTATTAATATTTTAATTAAAGATATATTTATTGTTATTGAGTGTCTCTACTATGTACCAAATGCTGGTAGTTCCAGTGGAATATAGTTTTAAACAAAGAGTCCCAGTTTAGTCAGACAATAATTACATTGATAATTAGATTATTATAAATTTATAAAAAAATTGTTACAAAGAGAATCATTAAAATTGCTATAGATTTTGAGGATAAAGCAGAGCAAGATGGGCAAATAGAATACTGCAGCAATTATCTCTCTGCAAGAACACCAAATTGAACAACTATCTATGCAAGAAAGTACCTTTATAAGAATAGAAAAATCAGGTGAGTTATCTATCATAGCAATTGATTTTTCATAGTAACAAGAATATATCCATTGAAGAGGGTAGGAAGGACAATTTTGCATCACCTACACCTCCATTTACCTGATCCTAGCAAGAAGGAATCTGTGTGCTTGAAGGCAAGAGAGGAAAGTGAGTGTGAAATTCTGTATTAGAGCTCTGGTCTTCCGTGTAACAGTGAAACACAACACCAGGAATAATTCTGCTGGTGCCCATAAAGAAAGCATTTAGACCACATCTGGGCTGGAGTGGAATCCTCTGCCCCAGTGAGAGGAACTCAAGTCCTGGTCTGCTTCACCATTGCCTAAAGTGCCTCAGGGCCCTAAATAAATTTGAGTGGCAGTGAGAGCAAAGTAACTGCAGCCCTTGGGTAAGCCCTGACGCTGAGCTGGTCTGGAAGGCTGTGAGTTTGGGGTGTGACTCAGCGTGACACTAGCTGAAGCTGCCACAGAAGGGCTTGCATCACCACGACCCAAACTGCAGGCAGAGCAGTACAGATAGAAACTCCGGCTTGGGAGGAGAGGAAAGAGCACGAAGGATTTTGTCTTGCCATTAAACACCAGCACAGCAATAGTAAAATAAAGTACTGGGTGGAATCCTGAAGCCTCTGACCATGAGCCTTTTAATCCATAGTGTTTCTAGACATACTCTGAGGCTGAGGAGAATCTGCTGCCCTGGTAGGATGGACTGAATTCTAATAGGATTCACTGCGTGCTGACTAAAATGGCCCTAGGACTTAAGTAACCACCATCAGTAGCCAGGCAGTAGTGGCCATGGCTTTGGGTGAGTTCTGGTGCTATGCTGGTCTGGGAAGCCATGGATTTGGTGTGTTTCCAGGCACTGTGCCGGCTGTAAGGACCACAGGAATAACCATGTCACTTCTCCCACAAATTCATGCAGTGCAGCACACAGGGAGACTTTCTTCCTAGAGGAAGGAAACAGAAGAGTATAGAGGAACTTGCCTTTAGGGTACCAGCTCAGCCAAAGTAAAATAAAGCACCAGAATCTTGAATCCCCTGATTCTAGTGCTTGCTTTTGGATGGCATTTTTAAATCCGCCATGGGCCAGAGAAGAATCTTCTGCTATGGAAGGATGGACCAGGTCCTAGCAATACCGACCATCTGTTGACCAGAGTGTCCTGGGGCTTTGAATAAACATCAACGGCAGTCTAGCAGTAGCAGTGCCACCCTTCCTTCAAATCCAGGCAGTCCAGAGTGAATAAAGTCTTCTGCTTGGAGACAAGAGAAGAAAGGAGTGAGAGACTTTGCCTGGGAACCCAGGGAATGCTTCCTTATCATCCGCAAGTTTACTAACACTGTCTACCAAGGAGACTACAAGAGCTACAGCATACCTGGGCTTAGGGTGCTCCCTAGTAATGAAATGGCAGCAGTGACCACAGGCTTAGGTAACAACACTCAATCCCCTTTGAATGTGTGGAAAGCCCTTTCAAGAAGGATGGATACAAATAAGATCAGACTACAAAGACTGGTATAAATAATTCTTCAATATTCAGAAATTGATGAACATCCATAAGCAGCAAGAACATCCAGAAAACATGACCTCACCAAACAAACCAAATAAGGCACCACTGACAAATCCTGGAGTAATGGAGATGTTTGACCTATCAGACAGAAAATTTAAAAAATAGCTGTCTTAAGGAAGTTTACCAAATGTTAAGATAACACAGAGAAGAAATTTAGAAGTCTAACAGAGAAATTTAACAGATAAATTAAAATAATTTTTGAAATATTACACAAAAATTCTGAAGCTGAGAAATTCACTGGAGAAACTGAAAAACACATCAGAGTGTCCCAACTAGTTAATCAAGCACAATTAATCAAGCAGAACTCAAATACAGACCATATGAAAATAAACAGTCAGAAGATAAAAAATAAATAATAATGAAAGAAGCATGAAATGTGTCTACAAGATCTAGAAAATGCCCTAAAAAAGGGCAAATATAAGACTTGTTGGCTTTAAAGGAGATGTAGATAAAAGGATCAGGATAAAATTATTTTCAAATAAATAAAAACAGGGAATTTTCCAAACCTAGGTGGAGATGTCTTTTATAGAATATCTAGGTACCAGAAGATTCCAACTTAAATAAGACTACCTCAAAGCATATAATAATCAAACTTTCAATGATCAAGGAAAAGAAACTCCTAAAAGCAGCAAGAGAAAATAAGGAAAGAATCTATAAAGAAGCTCCTGTATGTGTGGCAACAGAGTTCTCTTTAGAAATCTTGCAAACCAGGAAGAAGTGAGATGACACTCAAAGAAAACTCAAAAACATTAAACATAGAATAGTGTGTCTAACATAGCTCTATTTCTAATATAAAGAATAAATAAAAATTTCTCAGACAAACAAAAGCTGAAGAAATTCATTGACACCAGACCAGTCTTACAAGAAATACTAAAGGAATCTCCTCAATCTAAAAGATGGTGAAGTGCAACAAGAAAGTATCTGAAGGTATAGTACTCATTGGTAAAAGTAAGCAGACAAGTAAAACAATGCTCTAATACTGGAATTATGATGTGTAAGCCATTCATATCTTTTGTATGTGACTAAAAGGTAAACCTATAAAAAATAACAACTATAAACATTTTAGTAGATGAGCAATGTACAAATATTTAAATAAATAAAAAGTTAAAAAGTGAAGGGAAGGCCCTTAAAGTGTAGAGAGTTTTTTGTTTTGTTTTGTTTTCTGTTTGTTTTTCCTTTTGTTTTTAAAAAGGAATAATAATGTTTTTAACTAGTTATTTTAAACTAATAACAAGTTAACTCTGA
Source organism: Plecturocebus donacophilus (assembly GCA_004027715.1). NCBI lineage: Eukaryota > Metazoa > Chordata > Mammalia > Primates > Pitheciidae > Plecturocebus > Plecturocebus donacophilus. The sequence continues at coordinate 10,791 of PVKP010035977.1, read as the reverse complement.
CTATGGGGTTGTCATTAGTATAAAATAATTGGTTAAAAACTTTTTTTTTCTTTGCAAGCCTCATGGTAACCTTAATACAACTAGAAACTTATAAAAGAGGAACTTTGGGAATGATAAAAATACATGGAAATTAAACACAATGCTTCTAAATAACTATTGGTCAAATGACAAAATTAAGAAATTGTTTTAAAAACTGTTAAAGCAAATAAAGATGAAAACAAAATATACCAAAATACATGAAATACAGTAAAAGTAGTACTGACAGGGAAGATTATAGTAATACCTAGAACAAAAAGTAGAAAGACTACAAATAAACAACTTATGAATCATCTTAAAAAATCAGAAAAGCAAGAGCAATGTGAATCTAATATTAGTAGAATAAAAGAAATAATAAAGAGCAAGCATAAATAAATAAAATTGAGACTAAAACGTACAAAAGATTCCCAAAATGAAAAGATAAGTTTTTGAAAAGATAAAATTCAGAAAATTTTAATTAGACTGATAAAATAGGGGATCCAAATAAAATTAGAGATAAAAAGGAGAAATTACAACTGATACCACAGAAATATAAAGGATAATTACAGACCATTATAAGCAACTATACAAGAAGAAACAGATAAATTTCTAAACACATGCAAACTACTAAGATATAATAATGAAGATTTTTTTTTTAAAATGCAAGTTATGGGATAGAAGCAATAGTAAAAAGTCTTATATCAAAGTAAATTCCAAGACCTAGTGGCTTCACTGCTGAATTCTACCAAACATTGAAAGAACAAGTACAAATTCTACTCAAATTATTCTGATAAATAGAGGAGGAGGTAATACATCCAAATTCATTCTATGAGGCCAGTATTACCCTGATACAAAACTATGGAATTGGATAAAATATTTGCAAACTACTGATCTGACACAATATTAGATTTAGAATATATAAGTAACTTAATATCAATGCATATGTTCATATAATTTATTTAATTTATATACTATGAATTAAAAATGGACAAAGATCTCAATAGACATTTCTCAAAATAAGACTTGCAAATGGCCAACAGGTGTGTGAAAAAAATCTTCATTATTACTAATCATCAGAACAATGCAAACAAAATTGTAATGAGACATCTAACCCCAGTTCCAGTTGAAATAGTTTTTATCTAAAAGACAAAAAATAGCAAATGCCAGTAAAGATTTGGAGAAAGGGGAACATTGGTATACTGCTCATTGGAATTTAAATTAATATAACCACTATGAAAATCAATATGGAGTTTCCTCAAAAATCTAGACATAGAATATCAAAAGATTCAACAATTGCACTTTCAGGTATATATCCAAAAGAAAGGAAATCAGTACATCAAATATATATGTGCATGCTAATGTTTATTGTAGCACTTTTCACAATAGCCAAGATATGGAATCAACCTCAATGTTCATCTAAAGATGAATGAATAAATGAAATATGGTACATATATATAATAGAATATTATTCAGTCCAAAAAACTATTAAATTATTTCATTTACAACAACATAGGTGAGGCTGGAAAATGTTACATTACTTGAAGTAAGCCAGACACAGAAAGACAAATCTTATATGTTCTCACTCATACTTGGGAGCTTAAGATAAAAAAATCGATCTCATGAAAGTAGAGTAGAATAATGGTACCAGAGGCTCAGATGGTAGTGGAGAGATGGAGAAAGAAGAAATTAATTAATTGACACAAAATATAGGTAGATAGTAGGAATAATATCTAGTGATTCTCTTCCACTAGGGAAGTCATAAAATTCAGAATCCCTTTTCCCCAAAGCCAGCCATAAAAACTAACGTTATTATTCTAACTTTCCTCTACCTTTCTGTGTAAATATAGACCAGAATAAAATTATCTGACCATTACATGAAAATATAAAATATTATATATATTTTGAATTAAAAAAATTAAAACAGAAAAATTACAATATGTTTTTTTAAATATATGTACACACTACCTAGCTGTAACAATTTTTAGCATGTCATTCATACCACCCATCCCACAGAAAGACTGATGTGAAACAAATCTCAGAAAACATATTCCAACTTGTATCTTTTAGTATATAAATAAAACTTTGTTTTAGAAATTTGACACATTATGATTGAAAGTAAAACATATATTGGGAGCTTGCTAGTTTCCTAGATAAATATTTGCATGGGTTTTTCATTCTTTGCCAACAGCTCCAGTGCTGCAGGTTTCCAGCACAAAACTGAGTGGCCATTTTAGCTGGGCCTGGAATGCTTGCAAGACAGAACCACCCATTCCCCTGAAAAAACAAACGGGGCAGAAGGCAGGCAACCTAGTGATCTGACTTGGCTGGTCTCACTCCCAAAAAGACCAGCAAGCTGAAACCCACTGGCTTGAGATTTTTGCATCAGCAAAGCAGTTTGAGCTTGACCTGGGATGGTTGAGGTTGATGGGGGAAGGGGCGTCTGCCATTACTGAGGCATTTCTAACTGTGCCTATGTAAACAAAATCACAAGGAAGTTTACACAGCAGCTAAGCAGAGACTGCAGAAGCTTAGCAAGGCTTCTGCAGGGAGAATGTGACCAGATTCCCTACTTGCTAGGCAGGACATCTCTGAAGAAGAGCAGCAGCCCATCAGGGACTTAATAAAGCCCTACCTTCCCAGGACGGAACACCTGGGAAAAGGGGTGGCTGTGAGTTTTACTTCAGCAGACTTAAACGTCCTTGTCCAGCAGCTCTGAAGGGAGAAATGGAGCTCGCAGCACAGCACTTGAGCTCTGATAAAGGACAGACTATCTCCTCAAGTGACTCCATGACCTTCACATATCCTAAGAGATACCTCATACAGGAGAGCTCTGGCTGACATCTGGTGGGTACCCTTCTGGGATGAAGCCACCAGAGGAAGGAACACGGAGCAATCCAGGCTGTTCTGAGCTCCTGCGGGTGATTCTCAGGCAAGCAGGGTTTGGAGTGGACCTCCAGCAGTCCTGCAGTGGAGAGTTAGAAGGAAAACTAAAAAACAGAAAGAAATAGGTTCAACATCAACAGAAAGGATGCCCACTCAGAGACCCCATCCAAAAGTGACCAATGTCAAAGAACAAAGATAGGTAAATCCACAAAGATGGGAAGAAACAAGAGCAAAAAGGCTGAAATCACCAAAAAGCAGAATGCCTCTTCTCCTTCAAGAGATCACAACACTTCACCAGCAAGGGAATAAAACTGAACGGAAAAGGAGTTTGACAAATTGACAGAAGCAGGCTTCAGAAGGTGGGTAATAACAAACTTCTCTGAGCTAAAGAAGCATGTTATAATCCAATGCAAAGAAACTAAGAACCTTGAAGAAAGGTTAGATGAAATGGTAACTGGAATACCCAGCTTAGAGAAGAACATAAATGACTTGATGGAGCTGAAAAAAACACAGCACAAGAACTTTATGAAGCATATACAAGTTTCAATAGCTGAATCTATCAAACAGAAGAGAGGATATCAGAGATTGAAGATCAACTCAATGAAATAAAAGGAGAAGGTACGATTAGAGAAAAAAGAGTGAAAAGAAATGAACAAAGCCTCCAAGAAATATGGGATTATGTGAAAAAGACCTAATCTGTGTATAATTGGTGTTCCTGAATGTGATGGGGAGAACAAAACCAAGCTGCAAAACACTCTTTAGGAAATTATCCAGGAGAGCTTCCCCAACCTAGCAAGTCAGGCCAACATTTAAATTCAGGAAATAGAGAGAACACCACAAAGATATTCCTCAAGAAAAGTAACCCCAAGGCACATAATCATCAAATTCAATAGGGTTGAAATGAAGCAAAAAATGCTAAGAGCAGCTAAAGGGAAATGTTGTGTAACCTACAAAGGGAAGCCCATCAGACTCACAGCAGATCTCTCAACTAAAACCCTACAAGCCAGGAGAGAGTCAGGGCCGATATTTAACATCCTTAAAGAAAAGAACTTTCAACCCAGAATTTCATATCCAGCCAAACTAAGCTTCATACATGAAGGAGAAATAAAATCCTTTATGGACAAGCAATTGCTGAGAGATTTCATCACCATCAAGCCTGCCTTTCAAGAGCTCCAGAAGGAAACACTAAACATGGAAAGGAACAATCAGTACTAGCCACTGCAAAAACATACCAAATGGTAAAGACCATTGACACAATGAAGTAACAGCATCAACTAACAGGCAAATCAACAAGCTAATATCAGAATGGTAGGATCAAATTCACATGTAACAATACTAACCTTACATGTAAATGGGCTAAATGCCCCAATTAAAAGACACAAATTTGCAAATTGGATAAAGAATCAAGACCCATTGGTATGCTGTTTCAGAAGATCCATCTCACAGGCAACAACACACATAGGCTCAAAATAAAGGGATGGAGGAAGATTTACCAAGCAAACGGAAAGGGAAAAAAAGCAGGATTTGCAGTCCTAGTCTCTGATAAAACAGACTTTAAACCAACAAAGATGAAAAGAGACAAAGAAGGGCATTACATAATGGTAAAGGAATCAATGGAACAAAAAGAGCTAACTATCCTAAATATATATGCACCCAATACAGGAGCACCCAGATCTATAAAGCAAGTTCTTAATGATGTACAAAGAGACTTAGACTCCCATATAATAATAGTGGGAGACTTTAACACTCTACTGTCAATATTAGACAGATCTATGAGACAGAAAATTAACAAAGATATCCAGGACTTGAATGCAGATCTGGACCAAGTGGACCTAATAGACATCTACAGAGTTCTTCACCCTAGATCCACAGAGTATACATTCTTCTCAGCCCCACATTGCCATTACTCTAAAATTGACCAAATAATTGGAAGTAAAACACTCCTCAGCAAATGCAAAAGAATGGAAATTATAACAAACAGTCTCTCAGATCACAGTGCAATCAAATTAGAACTCAGGATTAAGAAACTCACTCAAAGCTGCACAACTACATAAAAACTGAACAACCTGCTCCTGACTGACTACTGGATAAATACTGAAATGAAAGCAGAACTAAAGATGTTTTTGGCAACCAGTGAGAATGAAGACACAACATACCAGAATCTCTGGGGCACATTTAAAGCAGTGTCTAGAGGGAAATTTATAGCACTAAATGCCCACATGAGAAGCAAGAAAAGATATAAAATTGACATCCCAACATCGACACCTAACGTGAGAACAAGATCAAACAAATTCAAAAGTTAACAGAAAACAAGAAATAACTGTGATCAAAGCAGAACTGAAGAAGATAGAGACGTAAAATATCCTTCAAAAAATCAATGAATCCAGTAGCTGGTTTTTTGAAAAGATCAACAAAATAGATAGATGGCTAGCCAGACTAATAGAAAAGGAAGAAGAATTGAATAGATGCAATAAAAAAATAATAAAGGAGATATCACCACAGATCCTACAGAAATACAAACCACCATCAGAGATTACTACAAACACCTCCATGCACATAAACCAGTAAATCAAGAAGAAATCCATAAATTCCTGCACACTTACACCCTCCCAAGACTAAACCAGGAAGAAGTTGAATCCCTGAATCGATCATTTCAGGTCAATATGCATGATGAACATTGATGTGAAAATCTTCAATAAAATACTGGCAAACTGAATCCAACAGCACATCAAAAAGTTTACCTATCACAATCAAATAGGCTTCATCCCAGGGATGCAAGGCTGGTTCAACATATAAACAGAACCAAAGACAAAAACTACATGATTATCTCAATAGATGCAGAGAAGGCCTTTGACAAATTTCAACAGCACTTTATGCTAAAAACTCTCAATAAACTAGGTATCGATGGAACATATCACTAAATAATAAAAGCTATTTATGACAAACCCACAGCCAATATCATACTGAATGGGCAAAAAAACTGGAAGCATTATTCCCTTTTAAAAGTGGTACAAGACAAGGGTGCCCTCTCTCAACACTCCTACTCAACATAGTATTGAAAATTCTGGCCAGAGCAATCCGGCAACAAAAAGAAATAAAGAGTATTCAATTAGGAAAACAGGAAGTCAAATTGTCTCTATTTGCAGATGACATGAATTGTGTTTTAGAAGACCCCATTGTCTCAGCCCAAAATCTCGTTAAGCTGAGAAGCAACTTTATCAAAGTCTCAGGATACAAAATCAATGTACAAAAATCACAAGCATTCCTATACAACAATACTAGACAAACAGAGAGCCAAATCATGAGCAAACTGCCATTCATGATTGCTACAAAGAGAATAAAATGCCTAGGAATTCAACTAACAAGGGATATGAAGAACCTCTTCAAGTAAAACTACAAACCATTGCTCAACGAAATAAGAGAGGACACAAACAGATGGAAAAACATTCCATGCTCATGGTTAGGAAGAATCAATATTGTAAAAATTGTCATACTGCCCAAAGTAATTTATAGATTCAATGCTATCCCCATCAAGCTACCATTGAACTTAACAGAACTGGAAAAAAAAACACCTTAAACTTCATATGAAACCAAAAAAAGCCCACATAGCAAAGACAATCCTAAGCAAAAACAAAACAAAACAAAAAAACCCCAAACCAAACCAAAACAAAATAAACAAACAAAAAACAAAACAAAACAAAACAAAAAAGCTGGAGGCATCACACTACCTGACTTCAAACTAAACTACAATGCTACAGTAATCAAACCTGCATGGTACTGGTACCACAACAAAGGCATAAACCAATGGGACAGAACAGAGGCCTTGGAATTAATGCCACACATCTACAACTATCTGATCTTTGACAAATCTGACAAAAGCAATGGGGAAAAGATTCCCTATTTAATACATGGTTTTTGGAAAACTGGCTAGCCATGTGCAGAAATGGACCCCTTCCTTACACTTTATACAAAAATTAACTTTAGATGGATTAAAGATTTAAACATAATACCTAACACCATGAAAACCCTAGAAGAAAACCTAGGCATTACCATTCAGAACATAGGTGTAGGCAAGGACTTCATGACTAAATCACCAAAAGCCATGGCATAAAAGACAAAATAGACAAATGGGATCTAATTAAACTTAAAAGCTTCTCCACAGCACAAGAAACTATCATTAGAGTGAACCAGCAACCAACACAATGGGAAAAAGTTTTTGCAATCTACCAATCTGACAAAGATCTAATATCCATAATCTACAAAGAACTTAAACAAATTTACAAGAAAAAAACAAACAACCCCGTCAAAAAGTGGGTGAAGTATATGAACTTTTCAAAAGAAGACATTTATGCAGCCAATAAACATATGAAAAAATGCTCATCATCACTGGTCATCAGAGAAATGTAAATCAAAACTACATTGAGATACCATCTCACACTATTTAGAATGGCAATCATTAAAAAATCTGGAGCCAACAAATGCTGGAGGGGATGTGGAGAAATAGGAATGCTTCTACATTGTTGGCGAGAGTGAAAATAAATTCAACCATTGTGTAAGACACTGGCAATTCCTCAAGGATCTAGAAATAGAAATATCATTTAACCCAGTAATCCCATTACTGGGTATATACCCAAAAGATGATAAATCATTCTATTATGAAGACACATGCACACGTACATTCATTGTGGCACTGTTTACAATAACAAAGACTGGGAACAAACCCAGATGCCCATCAGTGATAGACTGGAGAAAGAAAATGTGGCACATATACACCATGGAATACTATGCAGCCATAAAAAAGATGAGTTCATGTCCTTTGCAGGGATATGGATGAATTTGGAAACCATCATTCTCAGCAAACTGACACAAGAACAGAAAATCAAACACTCCATGTTCTCATTCTTAAGTGGGAGTTGAACAAGGAGAACACATGGGCACAAGTAGGGGTACATCACACACTGGAGCCTGTTGTAGGAAGGAAGAGCTAAGGGAGGGATAGCACTGTATGGTGGGATTGGGGAGGGATAGCATTAGGAGAAATACTTAATGTAGATGATGGAGGTATGGATGCAGCAAACCACCATGGCATGTGTATACCTATGTAATAATACTGCACAATCTGTACATGTACCCCAGAATTTAAAGTATAATAATAAAAAAAGAAACATAATACCTCAAGCTGTAACAAAAATGGATACATTATTTCCAAAGAGATCATAGAATGCTATTTTTTTCCTTCTCAATACATTTATTTAAGATTAAATATTTAAAAGCCACATACATTTGAGATAAAGCTTATTGCATATGGTATATACTATACAAATTTTATAAAATATCTGTCTCTTAGAATATGTGAAAAGTACTTTTCTTTCAAGGGACTCTAGGTTTGCTTTTAAACATTTTCCAAAACTGGTCTGACAATTATGAACTATATCCTATTTTTTCAATATAGAGTAATGCATTAATGAGTGCATTATTAAGTTAAAATTATAGCATTACAGGTTTTAATAACACTGAGAACAAGATAGTATCATTGAAGGTGCGAGACAATAACTTGTATAAGTATTGAGAGAGAAAATGCAAAATTTTGAACCTATAGAAGAATATGTAAAATGTAAATGGTTCTACCCATCAAATTCTAAATACTCAACCTAACTACTAATCAATTTGAAATCCAAAGGATGCAATTATTCACACTGGTTGAGAAATATGGATATTGTCATTAGTGGTCAGACATTCCATTTTTCTTTAACTGAAATAAGTCTCCTTAAAGAAGTATGTGATGTATTAAAATTAAATAATTATAGAGGCATAAGAATTTAGTATTGTAAAACAACTCTCTCCTAATTTTTTTCTTTGCTTTTTTTTTATTTTAAAATTTGGTGACCCTGAAACAATCACATCATCTAGTTCATTTTTCATGAACTTGTTTCTTTAATTATGTACTTAATCAACATAATATATGGTCAAATATTTTCTATAATTTTCTGCCCTTCCTTGTCAATAAGCTCTGGTCACATAAACATTGACTTACAAAGATCAGTTCTACTAATTTTGAATGCAAGCCAGGTTTATCATATTAATATTTTAACTTTCATATGAACTGTATTATCATTATAAAAATGTATCTATTTTTTTTATTTGGTAACCTCTGTGGTTGCCTATTAACCTCAATATAAGGCATAAGACAGTTACAAATTATGTTTTCAGGATACCAAAAAGGTAAATTTAGGATTTCTTTTGATATAAAAATATCACTAAGATGTGAATTATTAAATTTGGGGAATCCACTTTTACTGATTGTCTTTAATGGGAATCTAGTAGAATTGGCTTATCATGCCCGTTCAGAGACCTGTCTGTTATGTCAGGTACTATGTGTCAACTTTAACTTTCTGTGAAGACAAATTCCTTTGGTATAAAAATCTGAAAAATAACTTACCATGAGTATACCTTTTATTTTCATCATAGAACTCTAAAATATCAAAATCGACATGACAAAGAATCTCTCCTTAACCAGCTTTGATCAGAGACCTCTAATCTCTTTTCTTGTTGAAGTCTTGACCTTGGCCAGATCCTTTCTGGTCCTGCATAGCCCAGTTTTAGTAAGAACCCTGCTAAGTAGGTTTACAGAGAATCCTGCCATGATAGCTGAAGAATCTATAAATCTTATTAAACTCTGTATCTGATAACTCTGCCTGCCTTCAACAAAAATTTTCTGAGGTCAGTTGAGTAAGAATATCTTTACCCTTGGTATGTCCTTTTAGTAATGTTCATCCCACCAACTTCCCCAAGCTGCTCCCCAGCCGCAAATTCCCACTTTTTCTTGTATTCACAGTTGAACCCAATGTTTCTTTTCTATTGCTATAGTCTTGACAGCTATCACAATAGTCCTGAATAGAGTATACTTTACTGCTTTATTTAACAGGTGTCAGATTTTTTAACATAAAGGGTCTTAACAACTAATGCATACATAGAATGAAGATATTTGTTGCATTATTATTTTATTATTAATAATAATAGTATTTAATATTACTGTATTACACATGTACTGCTCAAAGGTTACTGAAGAACACCTTAATGAAAAAAAACAAACAAAATGCCTTCTATAAAGAAAAAATTGTTAAATAATGAGAGATGATAAAAAATGATAAAAATGAAGCAATAACAAATACTTTAATTCCTGGCAAGTCCTGAGCATTGTGTTAAGAACAAGAAAACATAAACTAGTAAAATAGCTCTCCTACTGCTCAAGATTCCTACATACTCAACTAAATGGGAGCATATTTGCATTTCTATTTTGTTTAATTATTATTGTTCATTTTCTTAATTTTAAGTTTTTCTGACTCCATTCTAAGGATGTAAAACATCATGAGTCTTACATATAATGGCTCAGTATGCCCTCTGTGTTAAGAACTCTTGCAATTGTCTGTATCTGCTTAGAGGTTAATTACTTTGGTACTTTATCTAAAGACAGGAAATTACCTATTTAGGGAAAAACCTTCCTACTTGGCTTTATTCTAACTTTTGCTCTTACTCTCAAACTCACTTTCTACCTCTTAGCTCTTAACGATTATAAAATATAATTCAGTAAAGTCAGACTTAAAATAAAAAAAAATATTTTACTTAAAAATTTATTTCTTCTGACAATAATATTTCTCAGCCTCTGACTTCTTACTTGAGAAAGGAAGAAAATTGGAGAGAGATCCAAGATGGCGGATCACTAGCAGCTCAGGATTGCAGCTCCCAGTAAAAGCGCAGAGAGCCAGTGGACGCCACACTTACCGATACATTTTTGCTGCCCACGGACCAGGACATTCCCAGTGGAGGAGCCCCACGGGTCGCCAGCGTGACCCTTACGGCTGGCGCGGCTTTTTTGCCGGCGCCTCGGCTCGG